>SKCR01043015.1:0-32775 GCA_019454045.1 Zanthoxylum bungeanum
GAGAAAACCCCTATTCGAATTGACCCACCTAACCCGAAATCAAGTTGTATAACATTTCTTTAATAAATTAAGATAGGCTTTCGGGTGGGTTTTAAATTTCGACAAATACTTTAATTTATATTATCAATATTTGTATTATTGTAATTTATATATATATATATATATATTTTCAATGATTACTCTTTGTTTTAGTTGATTGGATACTTATATTTTTCTTTTTGTAATTTGCGCATCACCTTCATCAGGTGCGCGCCTAGGCCTTAGGACCTTTTGCGTCTTAGTGAGCCTTACGCATTTAACAACACTGTGTAATATGTTAGGTAATGGCTATTGTGTCTGAATTTCACTTTTGGTGAACGTAACAAATGGTAATGTATTTTCTAAAGCAAAAATGTATAAGGGATATAAGGTGAAAGAGTTGGAGATTTTTCTGTTAGGTTAAATCGTTGCGATGTGACAATTCTTCCTGTATTTTCAGGTATGATAAATATTATCAGACTCCTCGTGTTTGGCTTACTGGATATGATGAGGTTTGTTAACATAACTTGCACCTTTTATATTGACTTTTCTATTTTGTATTTGAGTTAATTGGTTAATTTATTATAACCAAGGGACTATTTTGTTAAATTTGCATATGTGTTGGTTAATATGAGCTGCCATCTCATTCTAGTTGGACAAATGCCCTTTATTTCAATATATTTTCCATTTCTTCTATGCCTCGTGCATAACATCTTGGATATAACAAATTTTAGGATAAATTGATTCAACACTTCAACTTTGGAAAAAAATATAAAAAAGATTTCAAGTATTAATTAATTCTAGCCTTCATCATAGTTGGTAAAGGCGTGCGCCTTTAATAGATGCTCAGGTCCCTCCCCCTCCCCCCGCTTGTAAGGCTCGCCTCTAGCGCCTTAGTAAAGCTTGTAATTTATTGGTAAAAGATAAAATCTTTTTTTATTGTGAATCGTGCTTGAACTTTTTAATAAATTTTTCCCGTTCTTGCAACATCTGTTACAGTTACATTACATTCTTTCTTTGAATTTTGACCTCGTGAATTGTGATCTTAAATGCTCTATTCTTTTTCAATTAACAATTCGCCTCACCTTGCACCTAAGCCTCAGGAGGACCTGTACGCCTCAATGCACCATTTGTCTAACAACTATGTCTTATGCTCCTAACAATGTTCTAAAACGCCCCGCCTAGGCGGCGCGTATAGGTTCGATTGGTTGCTGCACCTGGCCCCAAATCCTTGGGGTCAGACGCTCGTTGCAAATTCATCGGTCAACCGCCGTTGACCGACGCAGAATTCGAAATTGATTGCTTTTTCAGGTCGAATTTCACACCCCAATCCTAACCCTAACTTTAATTTTACAAAATTAATTCTCTAACTCATTAATTTGAAAAAATCTCATTTTAGAGCATAAACCCTAATTTCAAAAATCTAATCTTTTTTTCTATTTTTGTTAGTTTCTCATCAAATTGACCATTTATAAATATTAGCGATTACTCAAATAACATTTATCTATTATTAATTTCTTCAATCATACCAAATCTTAAACCTAATTATAGAAATTCTCAATTTTCGATTAACCGTCTATGTCCCGCCTAGGCCCCCGACTAGGCGCTAGGCGTTGGGTCACCGCCCGACTAGCGCCTAGCGCATTTTAGAACACTGGCTCCTAATCCAAAAAAAAAAAACTGTCTTATGCTATGTCACCATGAATGCTACATCATGGTGTGAACTTCTTGTCGTACCCCAAGCAGCCACAATCCAGTGGTCATTTATCATAAGTTGTGCTTTTATATTACTTATATTTTGTAGGTTGGTTTTAAAATTTTCGAATACACTAATGTAGTTGTTGAGCTAATTGGATTCACTTGTTTGAGCATTTTTTTGGTGTTTGCGCAGTCAAGGATGCTTCTGAAACCTGAACTTGTTCTTGAAGATGTTAGTCAAGATCATGCTCGCAAAACGGTGAGAGGGTGCCTTAAAGTGCACTTAATGATTCCCTCTTGAGTGCTTTGAATTTTCAACTTCTTAGTCTCCTTGTAGTGGTTTGTAACTTATTTTCTTCAGTAAATTGAAGAACTAATTAATCATTAATATTAATTTTTAAAACCTTGAATCTCCTGACCTTTCTATGTGCACCGAGTTTTATAACTGAGAACTACTGCCAGAACCTACAACCTTGGTAAGTTAATCTCATGGGGATTATGGGGTCTTTTACGACTCAACCAATCTCTAGGGTATGTACTTAACAAGCGTTAATAGAGCTTCCCAGCACAGCAGGTTTTGTTTAATGTTTCCACAATAGTTATTTGTGATGCCTCTAGGTCTATGTGATGTTCCATCACTTCCATGGGAATGCTGCTAAAATCTATGTTTGATTAAGGATATAAATCAGTATCTCAAAATTTTAATAAATCAAATAGGATATCGTATGAGATTATTCTATAATAATTTGGCTACATGCGTTTTTTCAGAAAAAAGGAAAGAAAAAATAGAAAAGAGTATCTCAAATTATGTCTATTGTATACAGCTTCATTGATGCTTGTGACAGATTGTATTGAAATAGATTGTTGGTCACACGTCAAACATGTTCATTATTTAATAGAATTTTTTAACGTGTGTCGCACAAAGCCACAAACTGCTTGCTCTCGGGACCAAAACTAGTCTCATTCTGGTTGCACTTTGGTTGTGTCATTTATTTTCTTGATATGGGAATGCTGTCACTGGTGTTGGAACCACACCTTTTTTCCTACATGGTTTGGTAGTATGTGTGGTTTACTTATTGATGAAATAGCTAGGGATTGACCTCCAGCAGAGATATTAGAATGTGGCTGTTTCTTATTTCAAAAAAGGAAATTTTGTAGATGTACAATTGTGCAAGGAGAAAAATGTATGCTGTCTTTAGAAACTACTCAGAATGTGGATCAATGTTTAATAAATTAATTAGTCAACCTTCTCTCTATTGTTGGTTGCTTGGGATGGTTTTTGTTACAATCTTCTTTTATTATTTTTTGTTCTGTTTTTTATTTGGACTAGCTATTTATTTTGAATCATAAGAATTCTTCATTTTCCTCCGCTAAATTTACTTTTATACAGGTAACCATTGAAGACCACCCTCACTTACCCGGCAAACATGCGTCCATACATCCTTGTCGACATGGTGCTGTGATGAAGAAAATTATTGATGTTTTAGTGTCACGAGGCGTGGAGCCTGAAGTTGACAAGTAATTAGTATTTCATTCTTATCAATTACATGAGATTTCATATGACTCATCAACATTTGTTTTAAACGTAGTCCTTCCAACTTTAACTGATTACTTTACGAATACTGAATCCAAAAACCACTGGAATTTAACCTCCTGGAAGTGGCTTATTCTACCATTTTGATCTTACAATTTAAAAGCAGGTGCCCAATAACCCGTGCTGGCATGGGGCCGTGATTAACTAATTTATTTATGTTTTAATGTATTGTGGAGGGGAGCCTGAGGTTGCCAAGTGAAATTGTTTTTCCCCATTCAAATTAAAACTGAGATTTGATTCATTCATGCTTTCCTTAGCATCATGCTTCCAATGTATATATATACTATTTCAAATTTGGAATATATATCGTCTTTGTACCAAACCATTAGAAAGCACGGTCAGGCTGAATGGGTGATGGGATTGATGTAAATCTGCTAGTCATGCAGTAGTTTGTTTTTACCTTATATGACTTAGTAATTGATGCAGCAAGAAAGATGTTGCAAAAAGGTTCTGAAGAAAGCAAAAGGAGTGATCTTATAAGCGTTTTCAATTATAAATTTCACTAATTTTTCAAGTGTATGGAAACAGAGAAAACCTCAAAGCTAATGCTTACTGCAAAGATAGGTTTTAAGTTTTTGGACTATTGCCAATTTTTCGGATGTTAGTTTCAGCTTATCATTGGTATGTTTTACGGTTGGTTGTTTTTTATATTGTATCTTAATCTTACATTGCAGGTACCTATTCTTATTCTTGAAATTCGTGGCGTCTGTTATTCCAACCATTGAATATGACTACACCATGGACTTTGATCTTGGTAGCTCAAGCAATTGATAAGAGGTAATTAAAATCGAACTCTCTTCTGATCTCACAGTTCAAATAAGATTAAAACCCAATTAATTTATTGATGGGTTCCTTTATAAATAACAACAACATGCTTATCGTGATATCTGTGTACATGCTAATGAGCATGAAGCAGTTCGCTATTAGCTTTAACATCACAGTTTCTTTCTTTCTTCTTTTTATTTATTTTATTGGGTATTTATCAAGAATTTATGTCCTGGGATAGTCATGAAGGAGGACTACGTCTTAGTCCCAAAGTGTCAATTGGCTAATCTCAATTTCCAATTGTGTCTTGACTTCGCTACTGTCTTGTTGCATAAAACTCAGGCCATGTCACCATATGTAGAACCTTTCTTTTCAGATTGATACATATTTAAGCACACAGATCACTCCCACTTTATCTTTATCCATTTTGCTAATTTTGCAAGTATGGTACTTCTTTCTTTTCCCTTACTGTTGCAAACTCCAAGAATACTTTGCAATTATCACTCTTCGAAAAACCAATTATCAACAAAACTAGACCTATGAGTGCCAAGCTGATTTTGGAGTTTCCACATCTATTTCTGAGCTGTGTCAAAGCTTTCCCCATAAATTTCAGTATTATATATACTTTTAATATGTGTGGTACTTTGGTTTAGAGATTTGATATTTGATTTTTTTTTTTTTTAAAAAAATTTCTCGTGCATGTACTATTTTTGACGACACAATAATATAATATTAGATAGAGAGCTGAACTTTTGATGCTCAATTGCAAGTACCTCCATATGATTTTTGCAATTTGTTACTGCAAACCGTGGGCTTGGGCTGTAGTAGTGCGGACTAGGTAGTCCTGATTAGTATGACATGCCATAATTGTTGAGAGACCCAAACCAATCACTTATATATCTTTCTGGTGGTGTATTGAATAGCATTTTTTTTTTCTGAAGGTCCTATTATATGGAAGTGTTGGCAAGTTTTGCTAATTCATTTTCTTGGTTGTGCCAGAAGGAAAACCTTGGGGAAGCTGAGGCAGTGTCTTCTGGTATGTTCTCAGACGATCTGCTGCACAGCCAACTTCCCCTGTATATAACACGTGAACCAGCCTTCCCCTGAAGTTTACTTGGAAGCAATGCAAATTTGTGATTTGTTGTGTTGTTTATTATTAATGGTAAAAATTGGAAGCTTTCCTTTTCTAATTAAACTACCGCTGCTATGTGGATAGATATCTGTGATACAACAGTACTATTTATAAACAGAAATAAAAGTTTGTGTATTTAGTTGTCAAATTTTTGTTCTAAGTAGCGGAATGGTGGATTACTTAATTACTTAAATTATGTTGTCATTTAGAATTGTTCTCTCCAAATCTGAACCGTTGTTGAATCAAAATCTAGCGGTCTAGATTGTACTGGACTGGATTTCAGTAATGTATTGGAGATTACTGGGGGATTATTATTATTATTTTTTTTTGGTAATCAGTGTGTCTGAGTCAGTTTACGCCCCCATCAATTAATCATCGGACTTGTGTCTTGTGTCTTTAGAAGATTCCAAAGACTTATCAGGGTAAGTCGTCGGTTTTTTTTATACTAGGGGTAGAAGTGGCAATGGATCGGGCCGGGGCTGGGAATTAATAGCTGGGACTCGGGAAAAGCTCGGCCCGAGCTGTTGCCGGGCCGGCCTGTCTCGAGCATTATCCGGCCCGATTTTTAATAAAAAATTATATATATATATATATATATATAATTTATTATATAAATATAAATATATATTATTTTTCTTAAGCCCAGGTCGGGCCTTTAATTTTAAAGACCGGGCGGGCTGGATCGGGCCAGATCCGGATTTTTTTGCCATGTATAATTAGAGCACATGACCTCAAGGAAATACATCTAACGTGATTCGAACTTTGAATCTGATGAGAGAATAAACCACTTAAGCCCCAAGGTTTTACTACTAAGACAACTCCTTGGGATTAATGACGGATTACTCGAATGGTGTTGTCATATGATAAGTGAGATTTTAGAAGATTTAAGTTGTTGACAAACAAAAATCATAAAAAAAAATTTAAATTTCAGCGAACGTAATGACCTATTAAACGACTGAAGTTGCATAAATTGAAAATTAATAACCATTGTGTGAATAATTTATATGTTGATCCATGGAAGTGAAGCATGTGCGTGCTAACATGTGCAATTCACCCAAAACAATCAATAAATATAGGAGACGTGTCCATGATTAAAAAAATAAAATAAAAAAACCCTACACAAAATTGAGAGAGCCTAGCTTCTTCTTCACCAGAAGCGACAGAACCCGAACTGGATCTAAAGACAATTTTTTCAACCAGCCACTGCACAACGCCATCATCGCTGCTAAAAGCTCAGATATGGACAACAATGTTCATCAAATGCAAGTGCTAAGGGGTCTGTCTTTCTTTGAAGGGTGATTAATTAATGTTGATTTCAGATTTGAAAGCGTCAACCAATGGCGCCTCTGCATTGATTTTGTGCAAATGGAAGAACAACAAAGAAGCCAAATTGGTCCTTAACTAGAATTAGACTCCACCATGGTTCCGGTTCGGAACCGAATCGGAATCGGATTTTTTCGATTCGATTAGGGTGCTATCCTAATCGAACCGAAAAGAACAGGACGGTTCCAACATCTCAAATCGGAACCCTTGGAATCATCTAGTCCCAACCAATTTCACGGTTCCAACTGGAACCGTGGCCAACGGCTACTAACCGTTGGGTTGCATGCATGCAGACCCAATGGCTACTAGCCATTGGATTGCATGCAGGCCCAACGGCTAATAGTTGAATGACTCTCTGCTGGCTTTTTTTAATTTTTTGTTAAAAAAAATTATTAAATTACTCTTAATAACATTAATAAAGCAGTTAGTTTTAGGGACAATTTAGGTATCACAAAAATAATCCAAAAATGTAATTTCTTTAACACACCAATTCTCGATTCTCTCAATTTCTTTAATTCTCTCATCTTCAATTTCTCCAATTGATTTAATTTTGCAATTCTTCATTATTAACAAAAAATGTCAGGCTCATCTGAGAACATCATGTCCAATGTGTTAACCCAAGAGAGCCGTCAAAGTATCAGTACTCAGAGAAAAGAAGTTAAGTCTCGATCTTCAAATATTTTCAAAATTCATTTTCATTTAGTTGAGACTGAAAATGAAGGTCCAAGAGCAATATGCAACTATTGTGGTGTATCTTACAAATTTACTAACGGTTATGACAATATGAACAAGCATTTGGATAGACATCATGCTGCTAAAATGGACTTGATACAACACAAACTCAAATAAACAAATACGTTTCATCTATTAGAGGTACGAGTTCTTTAGATTTATTTAAATATTCTGTTGCTAAAAATAGAGAAGAATTTGCTAAATTTACTTGTATGAGATATCTTTCTTTAAGTTTTGGTAAAAAAATTGATTTTACCAATTATGTTCGAAAGATTTATTTAATGATTATGTCAGTAGATATAACTTGCAATCATCATGACAATCTAGTATGGAACCCTTAAAACATTCAAGACTTAGCATATGTGATCGTTGGTTACTACGATGAAATAAAAAACTGAGGGAAACCACGAATAACAATCCGAAATTAGATAATTATTTATCAACCAATTTCGAATTTCCTCCTGAAAGTTTAGTAAGTAAAAATTTACAAGTACTTGACTGGTGAAACCAACATCAAAATGTCCATCATATTTTATCAATTATTGCTAAAGAGGTACTGGCGGCATCTGTTTCCACCGTTACAATTGAATAAGCCTTCAGCTTAGGAGGTAATATTTTGGAAGCGAGACAATCTTCATTACATCCAAGCACTTTAGAAGCAACAATATGTGTGGAGGATTGGACCCGAGCTGATCTGAGTCAATAAGAAGATGCTCTCGATAACTTTGAAGACTTGTTCAACAATGCATCTGCAAGTGCAAATGGAACGAGAGCTGAAAGATCAACAACATGCATAAATAATGATGATGAGTAAATAATTGTAATGAGGAGCTATCTAAAAAAATATAATGGAACTATGTGAGCTTTGATTTCTCTTACCCAATATGATACATATGCAACTTAAGTTTTAAAAATTTAAGTTCAAACTCTTTTATTTTATTTTTTTTATTTTTATTTTAAGTTTTTAACTTAATTTAATATAAATTCAAATTACTAATTTCAAATCCCATTTTTAATTTTTAAAAAATTTAAAATTTAAAATTTAATTTTTAAATTTATTAAGAAAAATCGGAACTGAACCGGAACCGTCCGGTCCGGTTTGATTTCGATTACCGATTGTACATTCTTATGGAACCGAAACCGAACCAGAATTATCCAGTTTAGTTCAGTTCCACAAGCGTGGAATCGGGAACCAGACTATTCGATTTCAGTTCTGAACCAAACCAAACCGATGGCTGAGTCTAACTAGAATGGGTAAATTAATAAATTTCTTTCATTCACGTGCCCTTTAGCTATGTTTTACACGTATTTGTCCATGTCTACATCTAATAGTTAATAATTATCGGAATAAGTAATTTTAAATATCTGATAAGTCATTTTAATAGAATATAAGGAATATCTGATAAGTCATTTTAATAGAATATAAAGATTTATGCGGTTCGGCACTGGGCATGCATCCACGGTAGATGAGGAGAGAAATTTCCACTATGTCAAAAGATTTATAATAGATGCTCTCTTGTGTATGAGACTATGGTGGTGAATGAGAATAAGCTGATATAGAATAATATAGATGAGATTATGGTACCTAGGCTATCATTTTATAGGTGTAAGTTTCCTAATTTCAATGAGACTTGTATCCTCTAATTAAAATAGGTTTAAGATTACCACTCTTAAATGACTTAGCTTTCTTTCTCTTTATAGATTTCCTTTTTGAGCATGTTTTGTAAGAGTATGACTCTCTCTTATAATGGAATTGTGCTGACCCTAACTAATAGGATTTTAGACAATTAGGTGAAGACAAGAGGCATGCCTCTATAATGGGCTAGGTTTAGGGCCTATATGAAAATTCATTGCCAACATCAGCCCCCTAGTACTTGGTATCAATGAATTTACGGATTGATATCGTAAACTCAAAAGTAGTGTTGTGGTCTAAAAAAGTGTTGGTTTGTGTCGCCTTGCCAAGAAAATATTTCTAATGGTACTCATTGGGTGGAAAAATTTCACTATCAATATTTATTCCCTAATTCTCGATAACAATGAGTTTATGAGTTGTTGTCGGGAATTCAAAAATTATGAAGTCACTTTATATATATATCTATATCTCTATCTATTGTATATCATAATTTTGTTTTTTTGAAGTCTTCATTATAACTCCTTATATTGAAATCAATTTTTATCACACCTCAAGTCTACTCGGCCTTTGACAGTATATCTTTCGATCAACTGAGTTTAACCATAATGATCTCACGTGGAGTTATGGAAGTTAGTCTTCGAATCATAATCGCCACCAACCACAAATAATAAATAATGATGGTTGGTCTTTAAATTAAAAATACCACAGACTCCAAGCAAAGATAACGATGACTCGTCTTCAAGTCAGAAAATACCACCGACCCAAACAAAGATAACGAGTTCGGTCTTTAAGTCAGAAAATACCACCAATCTTAAAAAAAGAAAATGACGGCCAATCTTTAAATCAAAATAATCCTCACAACCCAAACAGATGGCGATTGGTCTTCAATTTAGAAAATACTACACACCCAAGTAAATATAATGGCGGTGGGTTTTCAAATTGTAACACCCCGAAAATTACGACGACTAATATGTTATAAGAATCATGCTCGAGTGTACATGTGCTAGTGGAATTACATCTTGGGCATTCTATAAATTCCTCGCAATCTCAATACATAATTTATTCTAAGATTTAATACAGACAACCCTTAATATTCGGGCCGTAACTCTTTCGTGCGATCTCTGATTTTTATGAACTTCATATCTTCGGAAATCTACGACTGAAACCTACAACTTTCTCATTGGATATTTTTTCAGAAGCAAGTCAAAAATCATGATTTCTGTGGCTTCTATAATGAAATTCAAGAATGAGCTAGAATTGGGTGATGTGGCACAATCTTAGCCACCCATTTCATTACAAAAATCAGTCCATTTGCCTATAAATAGAACATTATTCACTCATCTCTCTCAATAGCCACAAACCTGGATAAGGGTCCAAGAGGGCTGATCGGTGAAATCACACACGTAATGCAAGCGTACGTATTGCTTAAGTAGTATAAAAATATCGATCTCACGAGGACTTAATTTCTATTGTTTTTATTAATTATTGATTCTATTTATTTACAAGTATCTAATTAGGATGAGAATGGAATGATTGCTTGATTGGTTGGTTGAATGTGGATGTGCTAAATAAATAAATAAATAAAAACACAAAAGAAAATACTAAGGAAAATAAACAAAAGACACAAATATCTAGGGTTGTGATTCCACACAATATTATTCTAATGATGAATTGATTCTCTTATATATGTGTAATAAATCAGTTTGCTAACTTGGAACACGAAAATATGTAAAAGCCTCTTCCGATGGTCAGATGCAAACACCCAGTATAACCCAATTAATCATATTCCTATGTTAACCAAGTTACCTGAATTCATTAAGTTCAAGTTCCAATTATGACTACCCCCGCCAGCCAGGTATATGTCTATACTGGAAGGAAATCTTTTAAGATTTATCTATCCTTAAGAGAGATAGTGAGCTATTGAATCTAAGGTTGAAACCTAAAATCTCGTTTCCAAGTTCATTTTAAGTTTACCACAACAATCTTATTGATGATCAGACAACAAGAAGCATTAAGCTTAAGATTCAATAAACTAACCAAAGTATTACCCATAATATAATTAAATCAATTATTAAGCATGTTAATATTGTGCTTCATCACTTCCCTAGATTAAAAATAAAATGATGGGGGTTAGGGGATCCACTTTTAGAAATCTCACTTTATTATAATATAGAAATTGTCAGTGTTACCCAGTTAAGTTTAACCAGCCATAAAGACAGTGTTATTATTTATCCATAAATCAGCCATATAAGCGGCAATCATCTGTCACCTAAATACCGGCATTATAAGCGGTGTCACATTATGTTACATAAATAAACCAGCCATTAAGGCGGTATCAACTTTAATCCATATTATTAAATTATAATTTCCATATTATAAATTAAGTGAGATTAATCTACCTTTACTATTTCTAATTTAGAAATCTCACTTATTATAATATATAAATTTGCATGATATTACCAACCGACCATATAGGCGGTATCCTAATTAACTCAGATTTTGAATTAATTCCAACCGATCATAAAGGAAGTATCCAATTTAGTTAGGTTAAAATCAATTGAATTAAATCCAACCGACCATAAAGACGGTATCCAATTAAGTCAGGTTTTAAGATAATTTATATATTATAATTAAATGGATATTAATCTAAATTATAATAATAAAAGCTTCACCTTTCCCCCAGTAGAAAATTAACTACTAAACATAAAAAAAAGTAAATAAACTACTATTATTACTGAAAATAAAAGTGCATAATTAAAAGTGCAAAAATTAAATAAATAAAAATATAGTCCTTAGATCCTTATTCAGAATCTTAGGAAAGTATTACTACTACTACTAAAAATAAAAATACATAAATTAAATAACTAAAACTAAACAAACAAGATACAATCCTTAGTGAATTTATAGGCATCACTTGGCCCCACGCGTCGCGAGGCGTGCAACCTTGAACGTCGCGATGCGCCGTTGATTTGTGCTACCTGTCCATGAGATGCTGACACGTGTACGTATTTTCAGTCGGTAGCTCAATTATTGGCTCGGCATCGTGACGTGTGAACTTGTGCGTGTCGTGATGCTGACGTAAGTAATGACGCGTGTCGCTGATGAGTGTCGGCAGCATATGATGATGACATGTGTCTGTCGTATGATAGCAGATTTACTGTGATGTTGACACGTGGCTGGCGCATGTTAGCAAGTGCGTATGATAGCAACTTTCTCTGATTTTGACACGTTTCTGGCGCACGTTAGTGGTCACGACGCAGAAGTTATGCGCGTCGCGACGCCCAAATGATGATTTTACCCTTTTGCTATATTTTTCACTGTTTTGGCCCTGATTTGATTCCAGTGAGTCCTGAAACCTTATGTATCTGCAAAATAAAACAAAATAGATCAAAATATTCATAAAACCCGAGAAACTAAATAAATTGTTAGGTTAAAGAGGCGGATAATAGTGATATACTCTCCGCTCATCAAGGGCTTTCCAAATTTTCTTCACTCTCATAGGAGTTTGGATGAGAGGATGATGATTTCCAAGCTCCAAGGAACACAAAGTAAGTTCTAATCCTCATTCCTTCTTCTAATTTCAATTTTAAGCTTGATAAAGGAAAGCCCCAATTCGCACATTGCATACCTAGCAATGAGAATTGCATAATTGGCATTGGTAGAGTTATTAGCATGCATTTTAAGTAGTGTCTTACGATATTAACATGAAATGAAGCTTTTATGTGTATGAATATGATGATGGGGATTAAAGTTGGTGATTTAATGGTATTAGATAATGGTTTGTGTTTGGATTGTAGATATGAGATGGGTTTTGATCAACGTTAAAGTTTATGGAAGTACTTAAGTTAAGGTGTTAGTGTGATGGTTGCAATGCCCTGGACAAGAACGATAGAGAACTGGTATATGGCCCTGAAATCGGGCTAACATCGCAACGCGTATGGGCTAGCATTGCGACGCCGAATATGTGAATGTCATCTGCCACTGGTCAGTTGTGTGGAGGACTCGAGTCAGTCATGTGGAGGACTCGGGTCGGTCATATGGAAGACTTAGGTCAGTGTGTGTAGGAGTCACGCTGAACATAACCTCTACCTTAGGTCGATTATGTGTTTTCCTAAGGTCGGTCGTGTAGAGATTAGGGTCTCATTTGGAGACTCGGATCGATCGGTCGGTTGTGTAGAGACTCGGGTCGGTCGTGTGGAAGACTCAGGTCGGTCGTGTGAAGACTCAGATCGATCGGTCGGTCATGTGGAGACTTGAGTCGGTCGGTTGGTCATGTGGAGACTCAAGTCGGTCGTGTAGAGACACAGATCAGTCATGAGAAAGCCTCGGGATTGATTATGTGAGTGTCACGATGCCCAACATCCAGCGTCGCGACACGGAGCAAGAAGAAGCTATCTACATGAGTCTGCTTGTATAGACGTCGCGATGCTCCTGACCCGACGTCACGATGCATAACAAGGACAACTTCATATCATTTCAATATCAACTTAGGATGTTAGAGACCACCCTAAGGATTTCGTATCATCTTATGTACACGTATTATGACATGTCGCAAGCATAATACATCCTATGGCGATTATAGAATAGTTGAATTGGGAAACTTAGTTTAGTTTCGAAGCGTGTTCCACGACTTATGTACTAACCAAGTTTATCAATTATAGATCATCGTAGGAATCGCAACTTCCTTCGGCGAAACATGTAATGCCAGCCAGATTCCAAATTAGTGAGTGAACTCTTTTCTCAAGTTGTATTTACTTATATGTTTTTGAATTGAAACTTACCTTTCCGTACATAGGGCGTTAGCCAAGTTTGTTTCCAGATATTTTATGAATAAAAATATTGAGAAATGTTTTTAGAAAATGATGATTTCAAAAGTATGATTTTGTGATTTTTTGAGGCATGAGGGAAAAACCCACCTAGGTTATAACTTGATACAGATATTGGAATTAACAGTTACTGGAATTGACGAATTCAGAACGTGTGCATATGTAGTTGAGGACTAGAGATGACAGATGCCTCTAGATCCTAGATTCAGGGCTAGGGGGCGGCGAGACGTAACGTCCATAGACCACAGATTCAGAGTCAGGAGGGTAACATAGATCCAAACCCCCGGTTTCAGTTCAGTGGCTTGGGGGATGGTGAGACGTAATACCCCAAAACCACCAGTTTAGACGTATGTGGGGACAACGAGACGTAACGCCCTCATACGTCCAGATTTATAAAGACAGATTTAAAGAGACGGATTTTCAGAAATAAGACTTTTAAATTTATGATTTTCAGAAATGATAACTTTTATAAAAGAGTTTTCAAGAGAATTTAGTTTTACAATATATATATGAGTTTTACAGAAAGAAAGGTTCTCAGAAAGGTTTTTCAGAAAGAGATATGTTTTCAGAAAAGAAAGAGTTTTCAGAAAATACAGCTTTCTTGAAATATTTCAGTTTTAGAATAATGGATTTCATAAAGTATTTCAGTTTTTGTTTTCAACCGTTCACTCACTAGGTCCTTTAAACGATCTAACCCCCCACTTCCAATTTCTCTATTTTGCAGGAATACCCGAAGGACGAGCTCGAGAGGATGGATACTGATGGCAGTCACTAGGGTTTCGATTCCACCTAATCGAGTATAGTGGTACAGTTCAGTCAGAGTCAAAGGAAAATCGTGTATCAGATATATGTATAGTAAAATTTCTGTGTGTAAGAGTTAAGAACGTCCATGTCAGGATTGTAAAATGTAATATATTGAGTACACATTTATGGTTATTTGTTATGTGTTCCATATTACTGAGTTGAGCAATGGTCCATATGCATAAGTATATGTTTGAGATAAGATTACAAGTATTGATCATAGTTAGAAAGTCAGAGGCTCAGAGGGATAGGTAGGTCTATTCTCTGGCGGTAGCATCTTTTGGAGGGGGATGTTACACAAATAAACTAATCCTCACTTTCCCCAAGAAGAAGGTGATCAGTAGTTAATTCAGAAAATACAATCAACCCCAAGTGAAGATAATAACAATCTGTCTTTAAATCAAATAATCCTCACCAACCTCAAGACAATGACAATCGAGAGGAACAATAATCGACCCATACACAAAGTCCTCAAACACAACACAAAGATCAAACAAACTCACAAATAAGGATCGTAAATAATATATAAAGAGGTCGAATAAATTCCTCAATCAACCAATGTCATCAAACAAAACATATGTTAGACAAAACCAAAATCAACATCCTCAAAACAAAACACAGAGATCAAGCATATACAATTAAGCAAAACACAATGATTGGATAAGATCCTGAACAATTAACTTATAGAGATCGAGTAAGATCCCAAACAATATAAGTATCGAGAAAATCAACCAATCAATTATATCGTAAGGATCGAGAAAAATCAACAAGTTTAATCAAACTCAAAATCTTCTAAAATGTATCAATTATGATTATCATTTGTTTTTACCTGAAAATAGGTAAAATTTTAGTCAAACTCAGAAACTTCTAAAGTGTATCAAATTCTACCTAAATCTCATGAAAGTTTTTTATTTTTCTTTTCTTGATTAAGTCTTGTAATCATGTCCTAGTTCCGTTTTGTCTTATTCTTTCTGTTGAACTTGTAATTAAGCTGACATTTGCTATTTGGACAATACTAAGGGTTTCAGCCACACTAGGCTCAAATCCTTTGAGAACTCGTCCAAGGGTAAGAGAGGTAAAAGGAAAGTATATGTGAGCTCATTTTTGAGTAAAATCCATTTGAGTAACAAACACGAACAAACTGTGAGGATTTCTACGTTTTGTTTATTTCTTATTACTAACCTTTTTGGTTGCAGGGAAAAAAGAGGAAAAAAAGAACAAAAAAAGATAAAAAGATATCTAGAGAATCCGAGATCCAAGTAAGAGTGACTATACTCCATAGGAACCCGAATTGAGAGATGTTGCATTGAATGTGGCGGTTCTTCAGCAAGAGTTTACTAGGATTTTAGAGATGATGAGGGATGTGCAGGATGAAGTCGAGGTGATGAGATAAAATAAAACTCAGGAAAATAGACCATCATGACCTCCTAGGGCCAATGAGGCAGATATTATTCCTCATAGACCTAGTGGGTGACGGACTATACTCATGGATGAGATGAAGGCTGAGAATAAATTTGACTTTGATAAGGAGCCTGACAGAGTGTCTGAGGTGGATATGGGAAGATTTCGACTAAGAAAATGGAGGTATGAAAGAGAGTTTAGAATGAGACATGGGGATGAGAAATATGGTGACTTTGACAAAATCAAAATTACTATTCTTTCTTTCTAAGGAAAGAGTGATCCCGAAGCTTACTTAGAATGGGAGCGTAAACTAGAGCTGATTTTTTACTGCTATAATTATTCAGAATTGAAGAAAGTGAAGTTGGCCGTTATTGAATTTACAAATTATGCACCTGTTTGGTGGGACCAGATGATGACAAAATTTTGGAGTAATACAGAGCATCTAATCATTACATGGCAGAACTGAAAATAGTTATGAGGAAGTGATTTCTACCTAACCACTACTGCCGAGACTTGTACCACAAGCTTCAGAATCTTACACAAGTTTCGAATTGTAGAAGATTACTATAAGGAGATGGAAATCGCCATGATCCCAACTAATGTGGAGGAAGACCGAGAGGCCTTTATGGCACGATTTTTGAGTTTGATGAATAAGGAAATTGTCAATGTAGTGAAGTTACAAAATTATATGGAGTTAGAGGACATGGTACACATGGCAATAAAAGTAGAGCGGTAGTTGAAGCGGAAAAATTTAGTGAGAAATAACTCGGCCTCAAGCAACATATGGAAGACAAAATGGAGGGATAATAGTAAGGATGGTACCACACATAGGTTTAGATTAGAGGCCCCAAAACCAATGGAAGATTCCACCACCAAGCCTAAGCTAAAGATTGACACACCACCAAATAAGTGCTGTGACATTAAATCTTTCAAGTGTTTATGGAGTGGTCATATAGCTTCACAATACCCTAATAAAAGGACCATGCATATGGTGGGTGATGGTGAGGTGATTTCAGGCGATGAAGAACTTGAGATGCCTGAGTTGGAGGATGCTATTGATGAAGAAGGGGTTGAGTATGCAACAAAGGGGAGTCCTTTGTGTCTAGATGTGTTTTGAGTACTCAGGCCAAGGTTGAGGATGATATGGTTCAGCAACGGGAGAACATATTCCATACTAGATACCTAGTCTAGAACAAGGTATGTAGTAATGATTATCAATGGTGGTAGTTGTACAAATATGTCTAGTACAATCTTGGTTGAGAAGTTTTACTTTGCTTAGGCATCACAAGCCTTATCGATTACAGTGGTTGAATAACGGTGGCGATGTTAAAGGTAATAAGCAAGTCTTGGTGAATTTTACTATTGGCAGGTACAAAGATGAAGTGTTGTGTGATGTAATCTCTATGTACGTTGGACATTTACTTTTGAGGCGTCCTTGGCATTTTGACAAAAAAGTGACACATAATGGTTTTCAAAACAGATATTACTTTGAGAAAGAAAGAAGAAAAGTTACACTAATTCCATTTGTTAGAGTTGTTTCTCTGAGAGCCAATCCAGATGGTATTTATGACTGTTTCATGATGACAAATAATTCATTTTTTTTAATAATATTACGTATTTATGGTAGCACATATGGTTATATATACATATATTTGATCTAATTTAATTGGATTGAAAATAAATCCAATTTAATGGTATATATATAGATAAAAACCTGATAATATATAACATAGTGCGTAGTTACAATGTAGTTTGTACTTGACATTGGGAAGTTTCACTATATGTTGTATATTCTCGAATAAAGTTGATGGTCAAGCTTTACTGACACGGTTCGATTAGTAAAATCCGTAGACCAGTATATGTCGTATATCGAGACTTGGTTTGGTGGTCTATCCTAGCGAACCATATTTTTTGGGAAACTCGTATAAACATATAGGTGTTTATTTGATAAAAACTTAACGACTCACAAAAGATTTCCTAATGGATGGTACACTAACGTCAATATGAATTTTCTCAAGTCGAGTAGCATAGTGGACCTTATACTTGAGATACCACGGTCTCATTCCAAAAATTACCAAAATGCCCCCACTTATAAGGGTAATTTCAGAAATCATCAATTTTGAAGCCCTTCCAACACGATTTTCGAAAAGTATTCAACATGAAAGTTGTTCGTCTTGGAAAAAAGAGTCCGATGGTTCAAGCACCAACTTGATCGGAGTTTGTTTGCTAATTCTGTGACCAAATTCGTAAACTTTAAGCTATAATAAAAATCGTGTAACTGATTTTCGAGACGACACGTCTTTTAATGCGATAAATCTTCTCTTTATATTATTCTAATCCATATATCCTTGCTTGGACTCTTATTTTTCATAATCATCCTATTCCGAGACTATAAATTCAGAAACTAATAAAATATAGTTCTCAAATAATCAATAGAATAAAGAGATGAAGAGAATAACAATTATATTAATCAATTAAAACCATTCATGAATCAAATAACAAGAATACAAGAGTTGGGTACAAGAGTTCGCCCTTAGCTTTGCTTGGGAAATTAGTTCTGCATGCTAGATGAAGAAACAACAGAGATAGGATGGGGAATCATCGGATAAATCATTGTTTCTGATCCCAGGAATTTGCACAGCTCTGCTTTCTTTTTTGTATTTGTGTAACTAGCCTCCCTTTTGATTCTGGAAGAACAGTTGTATTTATAGTAGTGTCAGAGTATCATTAGGATTTCAGTCGAACTCACTACACCTTTTGAGAAGTTCTTCTAAGATCGTGCTCTCTAAGAACTTCCTCGTAATGTCCCCATACGTTTCCTATCTAATCTCTGTTGTTTAGCCTTCTAAAGTTGTTACTTCATTTCTCTGGGTGCCACTATTCTCTCTTCACTATATTTCCTTAAGAAACTCACTTTGCAACTTAGGTTTCTTTCTTATCTCATTCCCTTGAACTCCTTACATCTTTACTCTCCTGAGAACTCTATCAGCTTTACTTACTTAGGGCGTCTTCTACTAAATCCTTTAGTTCAGGTGTTACTCTTATCTAATTCTCCTTTCTCAAAATAATGAGACTCTCATGAGTCTATTTTTATACTCTCGAGAGTTGTTCTCTCTCTGGTTCCTTTGTTTATTTGAGCCTTTACTTCCCTAAGGGATTATAATTCTAAAACAACTTCTAGATTCGGCTTAACGTACTATGCTTCCAATTATTCTATCTCATGTAAAACATTTTCATTTTCTTAATTGGTCTATTCTGTCCCTTACTCTTCTTTACGGGTTCTTATTCTTTATTGGCGCTAAGTTGAAGGACAAGTACATGCATTCTCTAAAGATCGACAGATATGCATTTCTGCTTTACACTTAGGCTCTGTGAAGATCTGGTTAATATTTGTACGCTTTCTAGAATCGAGACTTCTGGAAGGAAGGGTCGTCATTTATTCTACAGGGACCTGGTCGTCTACTCTATATCTTGAGATCCTTTGTTATTTATCGATTGCTCTTGGGTCTTCACCTATCTTGCTATTTCCAAACTTTGTTACCTATGTTACTATACGTACTGAATTCTCTTATCACTTCATATTTCCTGCTTATTGTTTTCATATCTTGTTCCTTTGCTTTACTCCATGCTTCTGAGGCTACCAGGGGTTAATTCTTCTAACTACTTCCTAAGTTTTTTACTCTCTGCTCTAACAATAATCACAACTATGACACTCTATTCTACTGTCTATACTGGTACTCTTGTAGGGTTTTTATTGACTTGGGCTTATCTGTGGGCTCTATAGCATTTAGTTTATCTTGTGGGCTGCTACTAACCTTGTAGACCTCACGCTGACTTATCTTAAATCTTTGGGCTATACCAGGGTCTTTCCTTTACTTCATCCTAGCTCCATTTTTCTAATTGATTTATCTTTCCATGATTCCCTTCCTATGTTCTTAGAGTAAACTATTATCGGGGCTCCCTCACTGATATTATAACTATGTTAGTAGGGGCGTGGGTAAACATCTTGGTATCCTTGTTCCGGTACTTTATGTCCTAATAGGGTATATTTCTCATGTAAGTTAGGTATGAGATAACTCCATAAGAACAGCTTCCTTGACTGGCATCACAGAGGGGTAAGGTTCTAGACAGGTCGGGGCTTTATCTATCGGATTCTTTGACTAGGGCAACTAATCGTTGTTTTTTTGTCCTCCCTCTTATCTGCCTACTGGCTTAAGTTCGAGAAATATAAAATCTCTTTACCCTTATGGCATCTCGCATCCATCAGAAGCCTTCACTAATAATCCTGATTTCTTACATATAACTGTTCTTGGTTATTCAGGAACTTGTTATCTATACAGGGTGCTCGAGAGTTATTGGATCAATTGAAGAATTTCTGAGAATGGAGGAACTTTTACTTGTAAGGAAAGGACTTTACTTGGATATACTCGTTATTTTACCTTTGTTTGGACTTGCTACATCATTCTTTACTACAAGTTCTGGTACTTTCTTTATCATCTAATTTTGGGTCTCTGATTCTTATCACGGTAGGTTTTGACATTTTCTCATCTGTCTGTTTTCCGTACTTCCCTCTACTTTCTTCTGTTTACTTAGATACCTACATTCTATCCTTTTACTTCTCTGTCTATCTTTTCCTTTCTCTTCCTATTTTCCTGGTGGGTACTCATAGGACTTCACTATCTAAAGGAAGTACTTGAATACTATTAGTTCGACTTGAAGGAATATTCTGAGGAGGGAGGGGATCTTACATCTTCTAGGCACTCTATTACTTGTTCGGGCTTTTCTATTATCTTTCTATTGTCTAGGGTAGATATCCTCAAAATCTCATTGCCTGATACCATTTATTTACCATTCTTTATCTCTGGCTACTTATACCCTATGCATCATTCTTTACTTTCTTATAGCTTTCCTTTCTCACTCATTTGATAACTTTAAAATTCTACTACCTGGTTTCATGGCTCGTTTGTTCTTCTGAGAATATGCTGAATAACTTCGAGAAGATTCCTAATCTTGGATCTAGAGTATGATTATTTTTGTAAAAAATGTTATTCGATTAGTCTAGAAAGGCTCACTAACCTGTCTATAGATCTTTGATGACGTACTCGAGGATCAGATACTGGAGAGGTAGTGCCCCGTATACAAGTATCTCAGACATACTATGTATACAAGACCCCAACACTCAACCCACTGTAGTCACTGACTCCCTAGACCATGCTCTGATATCATCTTTGTAACATCTCTGATCCGGGAGATGTCACTGGCAGGGGATAGCAGTACTAACCTCATAAGCCACTGACTAACTAACCATAACAGATGTTATCCCACTTTTCTTTATTTGACTATATTTTGTATGGGGTTGTAGCCCAACTTGAAAACACTGAAAACAAACTCAATATTAACTACTGTTATTTAATAACGATTGTTTTTACAATGACTAAACAAAAACTGATACATGACTCATACTTGACTATGACTGGACTCTCATTCAATCTCTAACTCGTATTGGTGGACTCCATACTTAGTGATTACATCAGTATCCGTCCTTCCGAGCTCGTCCTCCAAGAATACCTGTAAAGCAAACAATGTGAGTGAGAGGGAGGGGATTAGATCGTTGTACGATCTAAGTGAGTGGACTAAAGATTTAAAAAGAACAAATATAAAAACTATCAGTTCTGAAACCAAGTCCCAGAAAATCTATTTATATGGAAAATGTTTCTAAAATCTAGTTTATGAAAACTGTTTTCTGAAAATCTGAAAACTGTAGCTGATATGTATCTGAAAACCTTGACGTATGAGAGCGTTAAGTATCGCTGTCCCCCCATACGCCTAACTGTAGCCAGCAGTGTAAATCCATGACTTTAGGGCGTTACGTATCGTCATCCCCCAAAGCATGCCACTACTGTCTCTGAAATTGGTGGTCTTGGGGCGTTACGTATCGCCGTCCCCCAAGTCACAAACTAGAACTGGGGGTGCGGATCTATGTTACCACCCAAGCTCTGAAACTTTGGTCTAGGGGCGTTACGTATCGTCGTCCTCCTAGCCCTGCTATAGGATCTGAGGGCGTTACGTATCACCGTCCCCTCAGTCATCTACATGTGCACATGTCCTCTGTCCGTCAATTCCATCTATGTATAAGTTATATAATGGGGTGGGTTTTTCCCCCTATGCCCCGGAAAACATAAGTCTCATGTTTGAAAATATTTGTAACTCAAAACTCATGCTGAAAAATAATCTTTCTAAATCATCACTGTATATATATAAAAAACAGATGAAATAAAATTCAGTCTAACGCCCTACATGCTTTTAAAAAAGTAAGTCTGAATTCCAAACTGTTAAATAAAATCAGTTTTGAGAAAAAAAGGTCCACTCACTGTGCTTGGAAACTGACTGGAACTATACTGCTTCGTTGAAGGAGATCGCAATTCCTACAATGGTCTAAAGGTGATAGCTTGATCAGACTAAAAGTTACGAGATGAATTCTAGAACTAGGCCAAACCACTAGTTTTAAGTACGTAATGTCGTAATTTAGTATATCATATTGTACTAGAATGTAATGTGAGCATACGAACTGATTCGAGATCTTAAGGGTGGTCTCTAACATGCTAGGGTAAAACTGATTCTGGTAAATTCTATGCCTCGCGTTGCAACACAAACCCTCGTGCGTCGTGATGAAAACCCTCGCGCGTCGCGACGCACAACGTCCAGAATCCTGTCGCCATTTTCCTCTTGCGTCGCGACGCAAAGTCCTTCCGCGTTGCGACGAGACCTGGGTTTCCAGGATTCTGTTTTTGCTTCCCTAAGCTCATCCAATGCATAAAATATCCACTTATACTTTATATCAACACATCTACACTAAAAATCAATATACAAAACATCATGTAACATCCAATTTCACATCTATTAAACCACCAATTCATCATCAATTCAATTCTTAACCCATCTCACACACTTTACCAAATTTTACCCAAAACTTCACAAATTAGGATTCATCAACTTTTCCCTTGTTTTAATTGTCAAAAATCATACTACCATCATCACAACTAAGTTCTCAACACAATATATGTATTAACTCATCAAAACTTAAAAGTTCATAATTTGGATCATGAATTCTTACCTATTTCCTCTTGATTTTCTTCACTCTCTAAACTCTCCATTGATGCTCATATTCTCCTTTGTTTCTTCTTCTTCTTCCTTCTTTCTTTACTTGCTTTCCTTCTCTTCTTCTTCTTCTTCCTCCTCTTTCTCACGACATTTCTATTTCATTTTGTCTCCAAATTTTGTGAAATAGTGAATAGTGACTCTTTATATAGAGGGGTCATTTGAAATAAAGAATAGTGTAGAAAAATGGAGAAATTTTGAGATCTTTCTCACTTGGGTCCGAAATTACTATTCATCCAAATTTTGTCTTGTATTTTTGACCTATTTCTTGTTCGATTTTGGAAAACCGTTCAACGCGAAAGTCGTAGATCTCGATCTCAGATTTCCAACGATATAAAATTCTAAAAAATCCAAGTTCATATGAAAATTTTACGCCCTAGATACCACGGGCTGTCCAAAGAGAATACTGTACAGTCTCGTCCCGGGACTTCGAGAAATTTACCGATTGTCCCCAAAGTCATCTCATGAGTATATATGAGTCAATATAATTTATTTTATGTACCTTTATCCCTTTCGTAACAGTACAGTTGTATACAGTAGTAAAAACTACAGGTCGTTACAATAGCTATTCTTGATTTCATCATAAAAGGCCTCCTCAAAATCACTTGGTAGCTAGACATGTAATTTACCATAATGAAATCCATCATGATGCTCCAGATGCGAGGGCTTGTTCTAATAGTCATTGTAAGTTGTGCCCAATCGAGAGGAATAACAGTCGATCCCCCAAACCCATAAAGTGGGGTAACATCTTTTATCAAAGTATTAAACTCTATGCCTACCTATTAAGGGCCTCATTCGAGATAATATCGATGACACTCCATGGATCCACTAGTATCATGCCCACATATGTCCTACCTTTATTATATGTGATTATAAGCGCGTCATCGTTGGGATAGCTTACCCATTGAGCATCTTCTCCTGTGAACATTATCAGAACAAGTCAGGCCTTATGTATTCTCGAGGGCCTCTCATTATTCAACACTTTGGGGCATTTAATTCTACAATTCTTTCTGGTCTAGTTTGAATCCCCTGCCAGTGTTTTTACTCCTACTATAGTGAACACTAGTCGCTATTCCCGACGCTTTTGGCCCTCATGGCTTCATGATCTATACACTCCTTTAAATAACCAATTTCACAAGATCTTCAATTTGTTCTTCCAGGTCTTTCCATCCCTCTGTCCCGTGGCCCTTTATATTATGATGGGAGCAATAGGCTTCGTTATTTCTTTGATCTATCGGGAACCTTCTCGAGTCAGACACTATCAACAACACTTTGTCTTGTATTTAACCGACCACATGAGACAAAGGCCTATTAAGGGCAGTATTTATTATGCCCCTATTTACTTGGGCAACCTTAACAGGGGCCCTCATTTCTGGCGCTGGGTTCCTTGGGGTCACAGGCCTGAATTCGTGCCTTGGACCTGGGCCTCTCCAACCATTATTATCTTGGCAGTTATTGCTTCTTACGTGATTCACTTGCTCTCTCTATCATTAGATTAATTTTCAAGCTTTATTTTCAAATTATAAGTGCTGTAAAATGTTAAATTAGCTAACCCTTTTCTAATATGATTTATACCCCTTTATATAAGCTCTCAAATCCTATGTTGCAATGACTCTAGCGTCAACTAATGTCATTGAATCATTATTACAACCCTTAGTCATTACTTCCACCTCATTCTCAACCAATCAAATAAACATGTTTCCCTGCTACTGCACCGGCCTATGGCGGCTGGCAAGGCCTATGATCAATGTGAATCGTTGTTTTATCTATTTCATCATTAGTTTTCCAGATGCACCCCTTTCGAGGTAGAGCATACATCATGCTTCTCTCAAACTGGCTGGTCATCATCCCATCTTCATTCCTCAAGTCTGGTAACTGAGACAAATGGTACTTTTTTAAATCCAGACTTTAGAGCTACCAGGTCAGGAACCCCATACGGATGGTACTTCATCGAGTCGGGTTAAACAAACTCTCGCAGCACCCCAAAAAACCCTCTTTTGTTGTGGCCAGGTCGGGTACCACCATTACTTACCTCACCTCAGAATCTCCCCTTAGGGAGGACACTTCATGATACAAGTGGTCGGGTCATTCCTTAAACCTTCCTCTTACCTCTAAGCCCTTGAGGAAGGGCTTGCAAAAAACCACCATCAACAAATCTCACATATGCACTAAAAAGATTTTGAGCAAATAACGCTTAAAGAAGGAGCCATTGAATACAAAGACGCTGAGTTGAGAAATCTTTTAACTTAGGCTTTTTTTACAATGTGCAATTACTCAATCATGTGCTTGTTCATTGGTGAAGTAGAGCATCAAACAATAGGAAGTTGGACCACCGACACACAAACTAAAGGCAATGATAGGAATTCTGTAGTTTCATTTCTTCTAAATATTTTCCCAAGAAAGGCAGCTTGGTCACCATTGTTCAAAACTCCTACTCTCCTCATATCTTGAGAAAGCTATAAATGGATAATCAATCTTACAAAAAATATGGAATAGTGTTTATATTATTACTAAAGTGTCTATATATAGAAAGAAGCTGGTAAAAGCAAAGAGTTACTCTCCAAAGGGGGATTAGGAGTTAGTTGAAGCCAATCAATTCCCAGATACCCTTGAAAAGCATGCGGATGATGATGATGATGATGAGAGTGAGGAGGAGCATCCATTTAGCTTCTGGTCACAATCCCTCAGGATATCTTTCCTTTCATCCTCCCTCCTTTGTCTTATCTCATCATCTTTCTCAGCAGCTCCTAACTGCACCCAAATGCATCAGACACAACCAATCATAATTAGTCATGTTAAGTTAACAGCCATCTAACTTCCCAGCAAAACTGATTGAAAGTGAGATTGTGAGACAATACTTACACATGCCATGGTATTGGTGGTTGTCTCGTTCTGATTTATTCTTTGGTAAGTGTGGGGACAGGGCATTTCATTGATATCAATGATTGAGGTTCCAATGCTAGTAGATGTAGTGATAATAGCGGTGCTGGTGATCGTCTCAAACTGGGTTTTGGATTCAGGAGGAAGAGGAAGAGGATGAGTATGTCTGGTGACAGCTGCAGTCAAAGTAACAGTAACAGGTTGTCTCTCGGGCAATGGATTGACAGGGCAATTTGGGAGAGGCCCAAGGGGGGAGAGGAGTTGGTGCGGTGATGATGAGGCTATGGAAGAGGAGACTGATGCCGGTGTAGGAACCAAAAAGAGATCGTCAAGCTTTGCTGAAACCTTATCAGACTGAGGGGACATTGGCATGTTTGGCCACAGGAATGACCCCTGTGGTTTGCATATTGTGAACCCACTCTTCAGCCTTTTTATTTTTGATGCCCTGTCCTCTGGTGTTACTTCTGTTGTTTCTGGCGGTACTGTTGTTATCTTATCAATGCATCCTGGTTTTTCGTTTGAAGTAAGTGCTGATTCTGATGCCTTATTTTGTTCCTCCACAACTGATTTTCCCTTCTCCATTTCTTCCTGCATAAATCACCATTCATTTATCCCATGTCATTATCATCATCATTCAACTTCTTCAGATATCCTTTACATTTTGTTCAATATAAGTAACAGAAAGAGTAAACGGCAGCTGCTCACTTGTCAATCATTTCAAGCATATGAAGTATATGTCAAAGTAATGTCACCCTTTATATGAAAGAACTAGAAATGGAAAATCATATCCGGAAGAAATTTGAAACAATTTTTCCACATCATTTTAAGTGTGTAATTTAAACTCTAGCTATAATTTCTGAGGGCAAAATAATCACCTATTAACTAAACGAGAAACCAAACAAAAGTCTTTTCCCACTAGGTGGATTATCATCTTTATTAGATGTAAATTTTAATTCCAGGCATTGGAAGAAATCAATTAGTTCATATTATGCCCCTAAGCCACCCAGGATCTAAAAGGGGAAAATACCTCTATTATGCACAAAGATTCTGAAATTTCCATCATTTGTTCATCAAGCTTAGCTTTCTTATTCATCAAATCAGCATACATCTCCTGCCAAGAAAATATCGAACAGTTAACAACAGAGTACAAAACTCAGAATCCAGTCCACTTTTCAATATATATTTACCTTCAATGGAAGCAAGAGACTATCATGTTCCTTGTTTAGACTTGGGGTGGCAACAATAGCCAGATTATCCTCTTGCCTCTTTGACAACAGGTATTGCATTTCCCTGTAGTTTATTAAGCATGACATAGGAAACAAGACGCATTTAATATATACCAATAGGATATACATAGGAACATTAAGGCAGGCTAATTTATGCATTACATTCTCAGTTTGGTCATATCTTCCTTGAGCTGCTTAAACTCTCTAGCACAAACAGGGTCTTGAGCAGGATTATCACCAGGTTTCCACCCAGGCAGCGGAGTCCAATAAGGATCCTCAACTCCAGCTTGTTTCCTAATACTAACCAACTCAGCACTCTCCAACCAATACTCCATGGCCCCATCAGCATTGTGCCTCCTTCTAAACCGGTCTTGGCCACCAGGTGCCACTTTCCCTGCCATGTGCTTCAACAAATGATCCAACAAACCCGTGTCTCCAATCAATTTCCTAGCCTCTGTTCTTAGCTCTGACCTCATTATTGGCTTTCCATAAACTGCATTTTTCTTCTTCAGTATATTCCACATGTTCACTTCAGCCATATTATATCTTAACAAAAAAAAAAAAAAAACCCATGAATAAACATATGCATTTAATATAAATTATGATATAAATACAACCAATTAACTAACTAATACCTCTCTTTTGACCATCTAGAATTGGAATTCTTGACAACTTTCTTTTTCTTCTTGGATAGCTTATTAACATCACAGCCCTTTCTCTTACACTCACCAGGCTTCACAGCTTCCTCTTCTTCTTCATCACCTTTGACACCATCATAGCTTATCAAAGCTCCTTCATTCTTCAAGTAACGAACTTTCTTTCTCTTCCCCCACTTTAAAATCCCACGACTCTCAAGCAGCTCTGACCAGCACACGCCCTTTTTCTCATTCTCAACATCACAAGAAGAACCAGAACCCACCACCCAGAAACTCCACAAGTTCTTGTTCTCACCAATCTCATCACCTGAAACCCTCCTGTACAGTACTTCTCCTGCCACCTCAGGTTCCATAGAGTACTTTTCGTCCAGTGATGGCACCCTTTTTAGTCCATGTTCTTTACTACACTCAACCTCGCTCAAGTGCAAATGAAGTGAGTTCACACTTGGAAATCTCACAGCCACTCTTGTTTTAGATTTCTCAGTCACCTAGATAAAAATGAATGAGATTATTAATTAATTAATTAATTAATTAATTAATTAATTAAATTTGATGATTATTTTACCATGACAATTCGGATGGATTTGAGCTGATCAGGGGCATCAACGGGCAGCTTTGTTTGATCAATCGCGTAGAAAGAGTACACTTTAATATGACTTGTTGCAGGGTCTATATGTAAAGTATGAATTTAAATCAGGGGTAAATTAGGAAATACAAAAGTTGGTATGAAAGACAGACCATACCAACAGTACAAATTGGTGAAGACGCTGGTAGCAGAAATTGTCTGCTCAAACTTGGTCCTTTTGCGGCGTCGTTTTTGGCCCCTTGTTCTTCTTGCCTTTTTGAATGTATCATTTGCTGTCATGAATAAAAATCCACATTCACAACAGAATCACAAAACATGGTTGATAATGAGAGTGAAGAAGTTACAGTGAGTCCAATGGCTACATCTTTGAGATTCCAGCAACTTTCCTTCTCGTCCATTATCATCAACCTGTGACCAATCATCACAAAACCAATTTTGGTTATCATTTTTTTTTTTAAATGATAAAATGAGATAAAGAATTAAGGGCATGACAAATATGAAGATGTATAATAAAATGAAACTTGCATTATTATAGTTTCATTTTCCTTCGATTTCTCAACATCCAAACAATGGGGAAATTTTCATCTTAATTAATAACTTGAGAAAAATTAAAAGTAACGGAGAGATCACAAAAAAAAATAAAAAATAAAAAAGAGAGAAAAAAAAATTATACCACCTTCGGGTCACAAAAATGAAGAACTAGAGAGGCTTTTTTTTATTCAAAATGGATTTACTTACTTAAAGAGTGAAGAGCGAAGAGTGAAGAGAAGCGTAATGATTATAAAATCAGCTGCATGAACCTTGCTTTGCTTCTTCCCTCCCTCTATTGTTTCTGGACCCCCTCAGCTATAAAACGGTTTTGCAGTTGCTTAATATTAAATTGACCAATTTACCCCTCCCTCGTTAACTAATTGTCTTTTGTAATTTGGTGCTTCAATCAATTTTGACATTTTGCCATAATGGTGATTAGGGGTGGCAAAACGAATTAATGAATTGAATTTGTATCGAATCGAATCGTGATGGATTCGTATTCGATTCGTTTATTAAACGAATCCTAATATCAGAATTCGTATTCGATTCGTTTATTAAACGAATCAAATACGAATATTCGTTTATTCGTTTAGTCAATGATATTATTTAATAAAATATTTTACCACACTTGAGTTACATTAATTCTTCATAAATATATACATATGAAATATATAATTAATATATTTACTAAAAATATCTTATCAAATATCGAAAATATTAATTTTTCCATGATAATTAGCTATAATTTCTCGAATCTTAATTGAAAATTAAAAGAACTAGTAAATAAAAATAATAAAACGAATTCTAAACGAATCAATGAGCTTAAATTGACATATTTATTAAACGAATCCATTTTTTAAACTCGCTTTAAAGCGAATCGAATCGAACAAATAAACGAATTTTGACTCAAATTCCCACCCCTAATTGTGACTGCTCATGCATTTTATTTATTTTTTTATTTTTTTATTTTATTTTGGATTCGTAGGATAGGATCTCATCTCATGAGCACACTCACGTGAGAGAATATCAATTATATCAATAATTATTAGATAAAAAATTATAAGTAAATGAATATTATCAATCCATTTCTGTGCATGATTACTACAAACACGCAGGTGGTGAAATCTCTTGAAATTGACCCTCTCAATTTTTTTCCCAACAATTAATTTTAAATTAAATAATAGAAATATCACTCTCAAATTTTTTTGGTGAAAAGTTATTATCACCGGACTCCCCCCTTACATAATCTCCTTACTTCACTCCTCTCGCACGTGTGATAAAAGATTATAAAAAATTGAACACAATAAAGATCTAGATCCAAATTCCTTAACTGTACGCTGGACTTGTATATTTAAGAAATTGACTGTATTTACTCAAACAACATAATAAAAGACGGTGAAAATGGAGAGAGCTATTTATTTATTTATTTATTGAGCAAACCCACAAATGATATGCTAGCTTAGCAACCCTCTCATGATATAGTTTCCACAAACAGAGATTAAACAACTTGTTCTGTTTTGCTGCCTCATGGAAGCAGCACAACTGACCCAGATGTTTTCCGGCCCTCGAGGTCTTCGTGTGCTTGCGCTGCCTGTGACAAGGGGTATGTGTGATTTACGCGAACCTTCAAGACACCTGATGCAATGTTGGTAAATACCTCTCCAGCAGTTTCCAGTAGCTCGTCTCGAGTTACAGTGTATTGCATAAGAGAAGGCCTTGTCAAGAACAGAGATTTTGGTGCTAGTGCTGACAATGGAACTGGATCTGGAGTGCCTGATGATTGCCCAAAACTCACCATGTAACCCCTAAGTTTTAAGCATGCAAGTGAACCCTGAAAATGATAAACCTTCCATGTTAAGAACTCTTTTCAGACACATTTTGAGAGTAACTCTAAGCCAACGCGGGTCTATCGGGGTGAGATATATCAACATCAGACCAAGAAAACTTGGTTGACTTAAGTTCTAGACATAAAAGTATAATTAATGTGTACATAATCTACGGAATATAATTAATGTGTATATAATCTACAAAATATAATTAAAGCGTCCATAATCTACAAAAGAAAGCAGCCGGTTTCCTAACAAACGATAAAATATTCTATTAAACCCAAAATACCAATCTAACACAGCTGCACCATTGGCTACCAACTAATATATAAGCTGACATAAAAAAACAGAGATAAACATAACTAATATACAATGGTGTAGTTGCTGCTTATATTGCAAATGCCATATTCTTATCCTTTCCATTGATTCAACCATCTATAAGTAATAAGGAGAACACCGAGATTACCTGAAAGGTGTCTTTTCCTACAGAATCATAGACAACATCGACCCCATTGCCTGATGTAATCTCATTGACACGAGCAACGAAATCCTCTTCCTTGTAGAGTATAACATGGTGACATCCATCATCTTTGGCTTGAGCTGCCTTCTCTTTGGTTGAGACAGTGCCGATAACAGTTGCACCGAGGGCATTTGCCCATTGGCATAATAGAGATCCAACCCCACCAGCTGCAGCATGAACAAGGATAGTATGTCCCGGTTTGACCTGTATACAAGAGAATCCCATCATGTCTTTATGATGCAACAGATCTTTGAGCTGGGATAAAATCAGGGAAATGAAGATTACTACTATCCGGCCAGGTTAGGTAACATAACCATGACACTGAACATTAAGAGATAAACAATACATTCATTTTCTTGTTCTTTTGACTTGTCATCAGTAAAGAATTCCAAAACCTGAGAAGGAATTAATCAAAAATATTTGTTGTTCCATCTATTACATGAGATCTCATTAAATCCAAGATTTTATATTGCTCTTGTACATAAAAATTAAGTAGACCTACATAAATGGCTCATGATATGTGATTCATAGCATAATCCTCTTTGACTGTACATTGACATGTACAAGCATTAATCAAATGGAAAAATATAAATCCATAAGATAGAAAGTATTAATTCTAGAATTATACAATACAAAAGAACTCATGTGGAACTTGCCAAAGAGAGAATTCTGTAGGACACATATGCAACCCACCATGAAGCAACGGCGCAGTAGAAACTGAGCTGTCATACCCTTAAGCATGATACATGCTGCAATAATAGGATCAATAGAAGGAGGAACAGGGATAACTTTATTTGCAGGAAGGATTTGCTCTTCAGTATACGAACCCATTGCACCACCAGCATAAACCACGATATCTCCAACTTTTCTGCCAGTTAGTCCAGGACCTACAGCTATCACTTCTCCAACAGCCTCCACACCTGCAATAGAACAACAAATGTTTTTTAAAAGTTAACAATCAATTGCTTCATAATATATATATATATATATATAAACTCACATAGACATCCATTAGTTTTGGAGATAAGAGTTAACAATCACAATATTCATGCCATGTCATTCCTAATAACTTCAAATAATATAAAATAATAAAGCCATCAACGCATAACATACCACCGAATACAGAAAGAACATAACCAAACCTGGGGTAAAGGGCATTGATGCGGGCTTGTAAACTCCTTTGCGAAAGTACACATCGATAAAATTAACCCCAATTGCTTTGTTTCTCACACGTATCTCGCCTTCACCTGGCTCCCCAATTTCCACGTCCTCCCACTTAAGAACCTGCCATAATCATCAATCATGTACTCGTGATAAGTGATCAGTTATACCCAGAAAGAATCTTCATACTAAAAGCTAGAATCTTAAGCATTAGAGACCAAATTATGCATGTAAGACTCTTAAAGAATTATAATTTTATAATAAAAAATAATTCACAACTGAAACTTGAAATGGGTTTTATGCTATAC
>SKCR01043016.1:0-32034 GCA_019454045.1 Zanthoxylum bungeanum
TCTTTAAGTAAGAATCTGTGTCATAATCACTATTGCTTTGGCTAGAAGTATCTGAATCAACTAACTCATCAACTTTGTAAAGGTTCAGAATTGCCTGTTACAGAAGATTCAGACTCAGAAGATTCAATAAGTAGATTTGTTATTTTGGAAAGAATTTCTTCACTGAGATCTAAGTCCTGAAGTTTTTTGTTCATCCTACAATATTTTGCAGTATGTCATTTCTTTCCACATTTGTAACAAGTAGCTTCTTTATAATTGAAAGGGGCTTTAGATTTTGAAGTGTGAGGTTTTCTATTGGATTTCTTATAAGGCTTTGAAGGTTTTTTTATAGAAATTTTCTTTAGACGTAGGAAAAATTTTCTAAATTTTTTAGAACTGTATTTCTTTTATAAGGCTTTGAAGAACATTTTCCTTCACAATCTTTAGAGGTACTAGCTTTGAAAGGATCATAGTTAAACTGTTTTCAGAACTACCTAGTTCTTGCTTAGATTTTCTAAGCTCCCATTTTAGGCGTTTCTGTAATTTCAAGTCTTGGCATATCTTAAATCCTTCCTTATTGATAAAACTAACTAATTCACCATAGGTGAGTCTTTCATAAGGGATTTGATTGTCATGGAGGGCTTTAATATAATTCCTAACCTTTTCACCTAAAAGGGTAGGTAAACCAGCAAGGAATTTTTCTTTCCAAGTTATTTATTTGCGTCATCTCTTAAAAAGTCTGTAAAGAAGGTGGTTTTATAGCTTGGGAAGTCACTAAGTTTTCTACATCTAAGATTATGTATTAACTCGGCATTTTATCTCGTAAGTGAGATGGGTCACCTATGAAATGGAGGGAAATGGTCAAAATTAAGTTGCAACTGCATCTTGAATCGGACTGTTGTATTCATCGAGAATAGGAACATTGTCTTCATCTGTTTGAATAGCATCCAAGATGTCAAGGTTGTTGACTTTTGGTGAGAAGATGATCCCACCAACCTTTAAGTTGACCGGTAAACCAGCAACGAGAATCTCTGTAATCGCCTTATCAGAGGTTCCTGTTTGGGTTTTTGTAAGCATTAGCTGCCATGGTCATTTGTTGTAATAGGCTAAGAATGTTATATTCAGACATTCCATCTATATTCCATTCATAGACAGAAGATGCATTAAACCGGGATTGGCTTATTGCACTAGGCCTACTATCAACAGCTATATCTGGAGGAGAATAAGAAGTAGCTGGAAGAGCTAATTCCCAATGAACTTTATTGACTTTAGAGACAGGTTTGGAATTTTCTTGGAAGGCTTCTATGTCTGAAGAAGCTATGGAAGAATTATCTAGGTCTAGAACTCCAATTCTACTACTAGATTGGGGGGTATATAGGGCAATGTCAACTTTCTTTTTTGAAGAGGAAGAGATGTGTTCTATTCTATCTAATTGTTCTTTAATAGCTTAAACAAATCAGATTTTGATCATTGACAATCTTTTGGCTTTCTCTCTAGAAATCTGAAAGGTTCAAAAATGGGCTTTTTAAGTTTCCTTGTCTTCATTAGGTTTGACAGTAGTCGTTAATGAAGGAACAGTGATAGTGGATTGTGGGATTGACTTTCTATCCTATTTAACTGTTTTCCCATTGTATTCAATTAGTATTACATAAATTATTCTGTTGGATAATACTATCTAAGTCTTTATCAGTATCATTAGGGTCTATGAATCTTAATGGTGAGGCTTAATCTGAATTGAGGGTTCACCAGGGTCTACGGTTATATTCCTCAAGGGAGGATGTTCAGATTCAATAGTCCTGTCACTATCAGAAAGATTCCCATGAGGTATTTTCTTTCTAACAGTAATGGGATTTGATTCTTTAAAAGGGTAAGAATGTCATTTTCGGAAGCATACATTTCAAACTCAAACCAATCAAAAATTGATGTGTACTTTATGTAGTTCTATAAATTCATAATAAGATTTTGAATTTGTTGTCTTTGGTTTAAGAAATGGTTTGAAAAACCAAAGTCTTTTTCTTTATTCAGATCAGAATAAAAATCGTCATGCAAAGAGGATTTATTTACCTGAAATCTTTGTGTAGGACATTTATAATATTTTTCTGTGACAGCAGAAAATGAGGAGAGGGAGGAGAATCAGCTTTAGTTTTTTCATGTTGGCTACTAGTATATATAGGATGAGGGATATTAGTAGTATAATCAACAGAACGTATGGAGGAACTTGGTATATCTGAAGTAGAGAATCTAGGTTGTAGATTTATAACTGACGGAACTTTAGAGAATTTTCTTTCTAAGGAAAAAGACTGGACATAGAGTCCCTATCACTGAATCTAGATGAAGTACTCTTTTAAAAGACAGTTGACTTTCCATCAGAATACTGGGTCACATTCTGTAACTCTGTATTAGGCTCAAGTTTGCTTTGGAATTACTGGTTCAGAAGCTCCTTCTAAAATCCATTCATCCGGAAGATTGATATCTTTCCATTGGATAGGTCTGGGGATAACCATGTTAGATTTGGACAGATCAGTCTATAAGAGAAGAGTCTCATCTCTTTTTGACTGGATCTTATGTTGCGTGTTGAACGCAGAATGCATAGCTTTGTAGGAAATTTTGTAAATCAAGGCAACAGGGTGGATCCTTCAAACTTATGGTAGGTATGGGTTTTAATTTGAAGAACCATGCTTTTTAGAATATTTTTATCTTGTAAAGAGATTGTGATGTTTGGATAACAATCGAAAGAGATCGGTCCTTTACAGAGACTTGATTCAATACTACTAAGTAAAGAATCATCAAAAGGATGAATCTTCCATCTCTTAAAACGGCTAAGATAGAAGTATCTAAGCCTTCTTTTTGTAAGGGGCTTTATGCCAACTTGGATTAGACCAACATGCACATAATTAAATTTCTTTTCTTTAAATGTTTTAGGCACTTTCAGAAATAATTTATTGTTTCAAAAGGTTTTGTAAGGGAATATCACGTTCTTCAGTTTTTATAACATAATCTGTTTTAAGAAAATCAAGTCTTTTTGTTTTGTAAATTACGTCTTTGAGATTTTTGGTAATTCCAGCAGTCAATAGCTTTATTAAAATCTCAATTATGAGATCTTCAGAGTTCACTATATTTTTTGAATCACTAGTCCTTTCAGAGAAAAGCTAGAGAGAGAGGATGTTCTACCAGAATAGAGACTCCATGAGGAACTATTCCTATACTATTACTATGAGATTTGCCTACAGGTATGGGTTTAACTGCCCTAAACGGAATCCTATCCTTCAGCGGGGCTTACAACCAGTAAGAAATTCGCAGCAACACACAGAAAAAGAGTCTAAAAATAATAACAGATGAAATCTTTAAAAACAATAACACATCCAACCACACCTAGTCTGATACCATACACGACAGGATCTGTTACATACAATGATGCTTATGAAGATGCAAATGTTATCAGATTTTAATAAGGCTGGGGGACAACCAGTACCAGATCTGGATCCCACAAATGGTGCTCTGAGTGAAGGAGGGAGAAGAGAATTACAACTGAGGGGAGAGATCCGGTCTCTATGCCTCAGAGGAGTAAGTAACAAATTTAAATGACAGAACTGATATAATTATCAGTCTGCAAGCATGCTTTTAAAAAAAATAAATGCTTTTAAATAAACATTCACAACTTTTACATAGGCTTTAAAATGATTGCTTACATTTCTTTGAAGAACAAAATTAAAGTATAAACTGAGAAAGAGTTCTAAGAAGAGAGAAATTGAAAATAGTTCTAAAGAAAACGGATGCTCTCTACTGAGAGTTAATGGGAACTATATACCCAAACAACCAACTACCATAATTATTACAATTATTAAAACAGTAAGATACGTAAGATGCTTCTTCTGCTTTTCTGTCTTTGTAACGTGCTTTGGGTGGCTTTGAATGCTTTCTTCACATGGCTACAGTAAGATGCTTCTGCTTTTTCTTTTGCTTTCACCTGGCTTTGTCATCATAAGATGCTCTTTCACATGGCTTTGTCATCAATTATTTGAATTGAATTGTTGGTCAAGGTCCCACCGGTACCTGTTGAGTGCTTTGGATGCTTGAATTTGAAATTACTTTTCCCACAGCTTTTTTCTCGTGCAGAGAATAGTGAGTGAAGGGGAAAAGAAAATAATTTTCTTAAGCTCAATGACCTTTTTTTTTTTTTAATGCTTTAAAGAAGAGAGGATACCGAAACAGTCATCTTCGTTATCATCTCCAAGAGAAATAAAAGGCTGTGGCTCCCCACCACTTGAAGAGCTGGCATCAGAAGATGCTGGTCTTGAGGCAAGGAGTTGTTGCATTACTGAAATATTCCCTCTTCAGACTTGGCACCTGCAAGGAGAGATTGGGCCATAGACTTCTGAGAGAGAAACGTGCTTTGGGCTTTGACAACTTCAATATTAGATTTAATAAGGCCTTTAGCACAGAGCCATTGTGGACCATGTGTTGTGTCAGCTTTGACTCTTCGTCAAATTTGGACCACCATTAACTTTGAAGGTTCTTTGGAGAAGCAAATGGGTTTCTTGGGTGTAAATTGAAGACCCACATCCAGACCCAAGGTAAGAAAAAATTGTACAGAAACAAAGAAAAGGGGGAATCTTTTCTCTGAAGACGAGGAACATAGTGGGCTTTAAAAAGGTTTAGGCAGGATTTTGCATGGGGGGTTAATATTTCTGGGCTTGGTCCCATAATAGTTCCACCAATGTTGGAACCAGTTTCGAAGGCTTTCGACGGTTATTTTGGAATTAAAGAAAATAACCATGAATGGCTTTTCTTAGGTTTTTGGATTAGGAAGTATTAAACCACGCTTGCTGGTAATCCCAATAAGAGTATGATAAGCAATGGTTTAATCTATTTTGGAAATTTGCAGGGAAAACTTTAGGGTTATGAAGGGGTTCTCCCCATTGTTTTGGAGAAATGACTTTAAGGATAGTGGCCGTAGATAGGCCGTCTCAGAATGAGTATCAGAAAGGAAAAGTGTTTTGAATTTTACAGATTCCGTCAATTCAAGAATGTCTTGATAAAAGGATTGGGGTTTTGATAAATCCCAAGGTTTGAAAAACCAACCCTTTGGAAAAAACTTTGAAAGGTAATAAATGGATCAGGACTATAAAACCCATCTTCAATGCTCAAAATATTTTGGTGATAGGTTTATTATACAATCAATCCGATTTTGTGAAGGCTTTGAGAAATTATTTGGGAAGATGAACTTCCAGTTAAAACAATTTCCTTTTGAGATTTGGAAAAGAATTTCTTTGGAAGAAGTTTTTTGAATATCTTGATTTTTGAAAAACTTGTAAAGCAAGTAGGAGTTCAGGGGATTTAGAAATGGATCAATCCATTCATTTACCTGATCTTGAGAAGTAATTGCTTTAGATGAAGATTCTTCATCTTCTTGGATTGTGTCCACCCAAGATTTTATAGGAATGCCTGAGGCTAACTTTGGAATGGGTGGAGGAGATTGGATTCTTTGTAATGGCTTTGGACAGGGGGCTCAATAATCTTAGCTTTGCCAGTGTCTTTTTTCTTGGGCGGCATTATCTGTTTTGGAGAAATTCTCTGGTTAGAAAGTCTGGAACAGAATTTTTATCTCCTTTTATAAATTAATTTCAAAACAAAAACACTCAAAATTGCTTGCCATCGTGCAAGATCTGTTTAGATGCAATGTTTTGAACATCCTTTTCTAAAACATGTTTTGCAGCTTTACACATCAATCCTTAGCAAAAATTTTTGATTTAGTAAATCACTTTGAAATTTAGATATGAAAAAACAATTGATAAAATTTCTTTTTTAATAGTAGAATAGTTTTTCTGACAATCATTCCAATGACAGAAACATATTGAACTATTTGTTCTTTACCATTATCTACTTGTTTTAGAATACCACCATACCCTAAGTCAGAGCATCAGTTTCAACAACTTTTGGTAAACTAGGGTTTGCTAAATATAAGCAAGGGATATCCTTAACAGTGTTCTCTTATTAGTTTAATAGCCTTTGTATGTTCATCAGTCCAAGGAACAGGAACTTTCTTTAATCTATCATGCAATGGTTTGCAATTCTATTGATGTTAGGACAAAAATCTAGAACATAATTTAAACTTCCTAAAAATCTTTGGAGTTGGCTTTTATCTAGAATTTTATCAGGGAATTTATCAGTAAAAGCAAGAGATCTTTCAATGGGTGTGATAGTTCCTTTGGAAATATAATGTCCTAGGAATCTGACCTTAGTTTGGAATAAAGAAATCTTTGTACTAGATACAGCTAAACCAGCCTTTCTAGTGCAAAATAAAAGGTCTTTAAATGTTTGAAGTGTTGATCTATGTCTTTTGAAAATATCAAAACATCATCAATATAAACAATACAAAAATCTGAATAAGGATTATAAATATCATTCATAATTCTCTGAAACTCAGAAGGTGCATTTTTTAAACCAAACGGCATCACTGTCCATTCAAATTGTCCAAAAGGAACAGTAAAAGCAGTTTTATAACGATCTTTAGGATGAATTTGGATTTGCCAAAAACCAGACTTCATATCAAATTTTGAAAATATGAAAGCAGAGTGGAGTTTTTGAAGCAAATCTTTCTTGTTAGGTATGGATACCTAATCCATTTTAGGGCCTTGTTTAAAGGTTTGTAATTGATAACCAGTCTAGGTGTTCCTCTTTCTATCTCAGAATTTTTATTTACATAGAAAGCGGCGCAGGACCAAGGAGACCTTGATTTGAAAATCAAACCTTTAGATCTAAGTCCTTGATCTCTTTCTACAATGTTTTCTAAGTCCATATTCATTTGAATAGGTCTAGCTTTAGTAGGAATTTGCTTTTCATCAAAAGAGGATTCATAGGGAAGATCTATCAAATGTTGCTTTCTACTCCAAAAGGCAGAAGGTAAATCAGCACATATTTCTTTTTCAATTAATACTTTGAAATCATTAATCTTTTGTTTTATCAAACCAGTTTGTAGTTGTTTTTCAAGTCTTTCAATATTTAAATCATTTTTTAAATGAAGTAAGTCATTTTGTTTTTTCTTTAGCAAAACACTAATATGGTTCTGATAAACAGAACAAGCTTTTAGAATATTCAAATTTCTTGTTTTAGGTTTTTCAATGAAAGAAAATTTCAATTTTTTATCTTTGCTTTAAAGGTTATGCCATTATAAGTAACGGTGTAAGGAGTAATGAGGTTTATGAATGGAGTTCAAGAATAACAGCATGATGTATATCATTTGTTAAAAGAAGGAAGTCCTAAATTCAAAACCATCATTAGGAATTGAAGCATCAACTTTGGAAGAATTTCTAGTTTCAATTATTTGCTGCAGAAAGTTTTCATGTGTTTCTTTATGAAACTCTTTTTGGAATAATAATCTCTTTGATACAATTTAGATCAGCACCTGTGTCAAATAAGGCTACTGTGTCAATTTGGAAATCAGATGAAAGGATAAGGGTAATCCAGATTAGGTATTTTCTTGTTGTTACTTGCTTTAGAACAAAAGAAAATCATTTGGAAGAGACTCAATATTCTCAAGCTTTTGGTTTTCAGATTCATCATTATCAGAATCTGAACCTTTTTCAGAATTACCAACTAATTGACTTTTAAGAAGAAGTTGGATTGTTTCAGAATCATTTTTCTGTTTTTCTTTTAAATCTTTTATTTCAATTTTTACTTCTTGGATTTCCTTTTGAAGGTCTTGCAAATTTGGTGTGTCTTTTTTATTCTTCTTCTTACTTAGGATTTGTGTAAGATCATAAGTATTTTGTTTCAAAACTGGAGTTTTAGAAGATTCTCCTTTGTCAAAAGTCTTTAGGAGTTTGTCAAGATATTCTTTTTGTAAGTCAGGATTAGAAATGTGTTTTACAATTTCAAGAAAAGTTTCTTGATCTTTAGTCAAAACATTAAGTTTCTTATTCTTTAAGTAAGAATCTGTGTCAGAATCACTATTGCTTTGGCTAGAAGTATCTGAATCAACTAACTCATCAACTTGTAAAGGTTCAGAATTGCCTGTTACAGAAGATTCAGACTCAGAAGATCAATAAGCAGATTTGTTATTTTGGAAAGAATTTCTTCACTGAGATCTAATTCATGAAGTTTTTTGTTCATCCTACAATATTTTGCAGTATGTCCTTTCTTTCCACATTTGTAACAAGTAGCTTCTTTATAATTGAAAGGGGCTTTAGATTTTGAAGTGTGAGGTTTTCTATTGGATTTCTTATAAGGCTTTGAAGTTTTTTATAGAAATTTTCTTTAGAAGTAGGAAAAGATTTTCTAAATTTTTAGAAAACTAATTTCTTTTATAAGGCTTTGAAGAACATTTTCCTTCACAATCTTTAGAGGTACTAGCTTTGAAAGGATCATAGTTAAACTGTTTGCAGAAACTACCTAGTTCTTGCTTAGATTTTCTAAGCTCCCATTTTAGGCGTTTCTGTAATTTCAAGTCTTGGCATATCTTTAATCTTCCTTATTGATAAAACTAACTAATTCACCATAGGTAAGTCTTTCATAAGGGATTCGATTGTCATGGAGGGCTTTAATAGAATTCCTAACCTTTTCACCTAAAAGGGTAGGTAAACCAGCAAGGAATTTTTCTTTCCAAGTTATATTATTTGCGTCATCTCTTAAAAAGAGTCTTGTAAAGAAGGTGGTTTTATAGCTTTGGAAGTCACTAAGTTTTCTACATCTAAGATTATGTAGTAACTCGGCATTTTTATCTCGTAAGTGAGATGGGTCACCTATGAAATTGAGGGAAATGGTCAAAATTAAGGTTGCAACGGCATCTTGAATCGGACTGTTGTATTCATCGAGAATAGGAACATTGTCTTAATCTGTTTGAATAGCATCCAAGATGTCAAGTTGTTGACTTTTGGTGAGAAGATGATCCCACCAACCTTTAAGTTGACCGGTAAAACCAGCAACGAGAATCTCTGTAATCGCTTTATCAGAGGTTCCTGTTTGGGTTTTGTAAGCATTAGCTGCCATGGTCATTTGTTGTAATAGGCTAAGAATGTTATATTCAGACATTCCATCTATATTCCATTCATAGACAGAAGATGCATTAAACCGGGATTGGCTTATTGCACTAGGCCTACTATCAACAGCTATATCTGGAGGAGAATAAGAAGTAGCTGGAAGAGCTAATTCCCAATGAACTTTATTGACTTTAGAGACAGGTTTGGAATTTTCTTGGAAGGCTTCTATGTCTGAAGAAGCTATGGAAGAATTATCTAGGTCTAGAACTCCAATTCTACTACTAGATTGGGGGGTATCTAGGGCAATGTACTTTCTTTTTTGAAGAGGAAGAAGATGTTTCTATTCTATCTAATTGTTCTTTAATAGCTTTAACAAAATCAGATTTTGACTCATTGACAATCTTTTGGCTTTCTCTAGAAATCTGAAATGGTTCAAAATGGGCTTTTTAAGTTTCTTGTCTTCATTAGGTTTTACAGTAGTCTTTAATGAAGGAACAGTAATAGTGGATTGTTGGATTTGACTTTCTATCCTATTTAACTGTTTTCCAATTGTATTCAGATTAGTATTACAGAAATTATTCTGTTGGATAATACTATCTAAGTCTTTATCAGTATCATTAGGTCTATGAATCTTTAATGGTGAGGCTTTAATCTGAATTGAGGGTTCACCATGGTCTACGGTTATATTCCTCAAGGGAGGATGTTCAGATTCAATAGTCCTGTCACTATCAGAAAGATTCCATTGAGGTATTTTCTTTCTAACAGCTAATGGGATTTGATTCTTTAAAAGGGTAAGAAATGTCATTTTCGGAAGCATACATTTCAAACCAATCAAAAAATGTGATGTGTACTTTATGTAGTTCTATAAATTCATAATAATTTTTGAATTTGTTGTCTTTGGTTTAAGAAATGTTTGAAAACCAAAGTCTTTTTTCTTTATTCAGATCAGAATAAAAATCGTCATGCAAAGAGGATTTATTTATCTTGAAATCTTTGTGTAGGACATTTATAATATTTTCTGTGACAGCAGAAAATGTAGGAGATGTAGGAGGAGAATCAGCTTTAGTTTTTTCATGTTGGCTACTAGTATATATAGGATGAGGGATATTAGTAGTATAATCAACAGAACGTATGGAGGACTTGGTATATCTGAAGTAGAGAATCTAGGTTGTAGATTTATAACTGACGGAACTTTAGAGAATTTTCTTTCTAAGGAAGAAATACTGGACATAGAGTCCCTATCACTGAATCTAGATGAAGTACTTCTTTTAAAAGACAGTTTGACTTTTCCATCAGAATACTGGGTCACATTTGTAACTCTGTATTAGGCTCAAGTTGCTTTGGAATTACTGGTTCAGAAGCTCCTTCTAAAATCCATTCATCCGGAAGATTGATATCTTTCCATTGGATAGGTCTGGGGATAACCATGTTAGATTTGGACAGATCAGTCTGTAAGAGAAGAGTCTCATCTCTTTTTGACTGGATCTTATGTTGCGTGTTGAACGCAGAATGCATAGCTTTGTAGGAAATTTTGTAAATCAAGGCAACAGGGATTGATCCTTCAAACATATGGTAGTTATGGGTTTTAATTTGAAGAACCATGCTTTTTAGAATATTTTTATCTTGTAAAGAGATTGTGATGTTTGGATAACAATCGAAAGAGATCGGTCCTTTACAGAGACTTGATTCAATACTACTAAGTAAAGAATCATCAAAAGTGATGAATCTTCCATCTCTTAAAACGGCTAAGATAAAAGTATCTAAGCCTTCTTTTGTAAGGGGCTTTATTCCAACTTGGATTAGACCAACATGCACATAATTAAATTTCTTTTCTTTTAAATGTTTTAGGGCACTTTCAGAAAATAAATTTATTGTTTCAAAAGGTTTTGTAAGGGTAATATCACGTTCTTCAGTTTTTATAACATAATCTGTTTTAAGAAAATCAAGTCTTTTTGTTTTGTAAATTACGTCTTTTGAGATTTTTGGTAATTTCCAGCAGTCAATAGTTTTATTAAAATCTTCAATTATGAGATCTTCAGAGTTCACTATATTTTTTGAATCACTAGTCCTTTCAGTAGAAGAGCTAGAGAGAGAGGATGTTCTACAGAATAGAGACTCCATGAGGAACTATTCCTATACTATTACTATGAGATTTGCCTACAGGTATGGGTTTACTGCCCTAAACGGAATCCTATCCTTCAGCGGGGCTTACAACCAGTAAGAAATTCAGCAAACACACAGAAAATAGTCTAAAAATAATAACAGATGAAATCTTTAAAACAATAACACATCCAACCACACCTAGTCTGATACCATACACGACAGGTATGGTATCATACACGACAGGATATAGTGAACTCTGATACCATACACGACAGGATCTGTTACATACAATGATGCTTATGAAGATGCAAATGTTATCAGATTTTAATAAGGCCGGGGTGACAAACACAGTACCAGATCTGGATCCCAGAAATGGTGCTCTGAGTGAAGGAGGGAGAAGAGAATTACAACTGAGGGGAGAGATCCGGTCTCTATGCCTCAGAGGAGTAGTAACAAATTTAAATGACAGAACTGATATAATATATATATATATATATATATATATTTGATATTAATGTAAATATAATACATATATTTTATATTATTGTATTTAAATAATTATTTAATTATTAAATAATTAAATTAATAAAGATTTAAATACTACTTTTTAGATATTTTATTAAATGACTTTAGTTGCTTTGTTGACTTGTTAAAAGGTTATATGGACTACCTATGCTCTGTACAAAGAACTGACGGATCCTATCTCGATACACACAGGACACCATGAGGATCTATCTACACCCAATGAACAGACGGAGGTCTGATCTTAATAGATCAGAGACGTGACTGCCATCTAAGTGTAGAAGATGTCTCATGTGTCCACAGTGGCATCTCAAGTCTAAGAATCACAAATGCTACTCAACCCGAAAAGATTCTTATTGACGTTGGTGTGTACCATCCATTAAGAATATTCGATGAGTCGTTCAGTGTTTATCCGTTATAAACACCTACACATCTATACGAGTCTCCAAGACTAATGGATCATTGAGAAAACCATTGGAATCATATATTCTAGTATATGACATTTACCGGTCTCGACGGGTTTACTTAACTGACCAAGTAGTGTAAACTTTGACCAGGAACTGTCTGAGAATGACAACGTCATGATACAACTCAATGTCAGTTGCGATGCTTTTGCAACAGCATCATGACTAGTCATTCTAAGGTCATTACGTCTTTACCATATTAAAAGATATATATATTATATTATAGAAACTGCATATATTATTCATAATAATAACGTTTTACAGAAGTATTCTCAAAGAAATACAACCGGGAATTGGCGCTCTAAGCACCAACCCCAACAAAAACTCCCACTTGCTCTAGTGCCAATAACGATTGTATCTAATACCCATCGACTCCACGTGTTTATCAAACAAATTTGGAGGTATGGCCTTCATCAGCGGGTCTGCCACATTATCTTCACTCGGTACCTTGCACACGACAATATCCCCTCGCGACACAATCTCTCGAATTATGTGGTACTTTCGTTTCACATGATTCGACTTCTGATGCGCCCTCGGTTCCTTTGCTTGCGCAATGGCTCCAGTATTATCATAGTATAACGGAATCGTATTCTCGATACTTTAGACAACTCCCAATTCTGTGATAAAGTTCTTTATCCACACAGCCTTCTTTGTAGCTTCAGAAACTACAATGTATTCCGCCTCAGTGGTGGAATCTACTGTTGATCCCTGTTTGGAACTCTTCCAACAAACTTCACCTCCGTTAAGGGTAAATACGAATCCAGATGTAGACTTTCTATCATCGGGATCCGATTGGAAATCGGAATCCGTATACCCGTTAACTTGCAGTTCGTTTCCTCCATAAATTATTAACTAATCCTTAGTACCTTTAAGATATTTCAGGATATTTTTAATGGCCATCCAATGGTCTTTACCTGGATTGGACTGATATCGACTAGTTACGCTAACAGCGAAACTGATATTAGGCCTTGTACATAACATGGCATAAATTATGCTACCCAAACACGAAGCATAAGGTTGGTTAGACATTCTAACCTTCTCATCTTCTGTTTGTGGACTCATCTTCTTTGAAAGATGAATCCCATGTATGAATGGTATGTTTGTTGTCTTAGAGTTACCAAAATTATACCGTTCCAAGATCTTATCTATGTACGTTGATTGGGATAACCCAATCAGCTTCCTTTGTCTATCTCTATAGAGTTTTATCCCTAAAACATAGGAAGCTTCTCTCAGGTCCTTCATGGAGAAATTCTTACAGAGGTACGCTTTGACGCTTTGTAACATACCTAAATCATTCCCAATGATTAGGATGTCATCAACATATAGGACTAAAAATATGACCATACTCCCACTGGTCTTCTGATACACACAGGATTCTTCCAAATTCTTGAGAAAACCAAATGATCTAATAATCTCGTCGAATCGAAGATTCCAACTTCGTGAAGCTTGTTTAAGTCCATAAATAGACTTCTTAAGCTTACATACCATACCCGAGTTTTCGTTGGACGCAAAAACTTCCGGCTGTTCCATATAGATTTCTTCATCAAGAAATCCATTTAGAAAAGCCGTTTTGACATCCATTTGTCAAATCTCGTAGTCATGATATGCAGCTATAGAAAGCAAAATTCGAATAGACTTAAGCATTGCTACTGGTGAAAAAGTTTCATCGTAGTCGATGCCGAGTCACTGTATGTAACCTTTTGCTACCAGTCGGGCCTTGTAAGTTTCAACCTTACCGTCAGGCCCGCGCTTCCTTTTGTAAACCCATTTACAATCGATATGAACAATTCCTTCGGGAAGTGGAACCAAATCCCAAACTTGATTCTCATGCATTGAGTCTAACTCGGATTTCATGGCACTTTGCCATTTCACGGAGTCGATGTCCAATATCAATTCTCTATAGGTGAAAGGATCAGTCTCTTGTACTAAGAGAACATCTAGACTCTTTTCTTGTATCAAATAAAAGCGTTCAGGAGGTCTAGATACCCTTTTTGACCTACGGAGTGTGTGTATTGAAGGTCCTTCATCTACTTGAACTTCAGGTTCCTCCGTTGGTTCGTTGTTTTCAGGTTCGACTTCATCAAGTTCAACATGTCTATGATTACCACCTTCTGACAAAAATTCTACTTCTAGAAATTTTGCGAAGTGAGCTACGAACACGTTTCGATGCTCGGTATCATAGAACAGATATCCCCTCATATTCGAAGGATATCCGACAAACCTAAACTTTTGCCCTCGAGCCGAAAGCTTATCTTGCTAAGTCACCCTGACATAGGCAGGACAACCCCAAACCTTAATGTAACTAAGATTTGGTCTCCTACAGAACCATATCTCATACGGAGTCGTAGGAATAGCTTTTCAAGGAATATTATCCAAAAGATGTGTATCTGTTAAAAGAGAGTAGCCCCATAAGAAATAGGGAAAATCTGTGAAACTCAACATCGATCGGACCATATCCAATAAAGTCTGATTTCTCCTCTCAGATACTCCATTGTGTTGTGGAGTACCTGGAGGAGTATATTGAGCGAGAATCCCATTCTCCTTCATATAATCCATGAACTCACTGCTCATATATTCGCCGCCTCGATCGGATCGAAGGCATTTAATATATTGACCAGTTTATTTTTCTACTTCATTTCGGAACTCTTTGAACTTTTCAAAGGTTTCTGATTTATGTCGCATCAAATAGACATAACCGTACTGTGACAGATCATCGGTAAAGGTAATAAAGTACGAATAACCACTGTGAGCAGTCTGACTTAGTGGACCACATACATCAGAATGTATAAGTTCCAGTAAGTTAGTGGCGCGGTGTCCAACACCAGAAAATGGGGTTTTGGTCATCTTACCCTGAATACAAGATTCACAAGTTGGATAGGATTCAATGGTGAGATCTGGTATCAAACCATTCCTAACCAATTGGATAAGGCGTTTAACGCCTACATGACCTAGTCGCATATGCCAAAGTTCAGTATTATTAATAACAGGTAAACTACGTTTATTAACTCTAGTATTTAAAATATCTTTTGAAGTTTGCAATGTATAACGACCATGCTGGTTTGGACAACAAAGGTTCTGAATATTACATTTATCATATAAATATAAAGAACAGTTCTTAATATTAATACGATAACCTTCTGTATCTAATACAAAAAGAGATATAATATTAGCTACACATTCAGGTACAAAAGGACAGTCATATAACAAAAGTGTCTCATTCGGCAATGAGATCTCGCATACTCCCACTACAACTGCATCTCTTCAGGCTTTAGTCTCCTACTTTCCTTCAGCACCTGCAACGAATTGCAAATGTGAATGGGAGAAGCATAATCTAAAATACAAGTGGATGTAACGGCTTCACAAGCCAAAGATATATCAATAACTGGAAAAATAAATATACATGATGTAGATGCTCTCTCCCTCCTCAGTTGGGCAATGTAGTCAGGATAGTTCCTTTTCCAGTGCCTGAATTTGCTGCAGTGATGGCACTTGTCGTCAGAAGCCCTCTTGGGCTTAGCTATCTTTTCCTATGGTTGAGGACCGAAACCCTTCTTCTTCTTCCCTTTCTTATTCTTTCCCTTTGACCAAGTCTGGGAAGAAGCATAAATAGAAGTAGGTCTCGGAGGGTGAGTCGGTACTCCCTTCTTGAGGTCATTTTCCGCCGTGAGCAACATCATATGCAGCTCTTGGTAGGTACAGATAATCCCGTTCATGTTGAAGTACGTCACGAACTGGCGATAAGAAGCTGAGAGAGAACCAAGAATGACACTTCTGCCGAGAATGTCATTCAGAATAAGATTATGTTGCCTTAAGTGATCGATCAAATCGATCATCTGAAGAACATGCGGGCTAACAGCTTGGCCCTCATCCAATCGCGCATGGAACAGTTCCATTGCGACCTTATGAACAATAACTTGTTCTTGGTTCTCAAACGATTGTCTTAATCGTGTCATCATAGTATAAGCATCTGACATGCCATAATATTGTTTCTTGAGTCCCTGTGAAAGCGAACTTAAGATGTATGATTTAACTTTTAAATCATCATCCTTCCAAGCTTGGAAGACTTCACGTTCTTCTGGTGTAGCATCCTCTGCCACAGCAAGGGGCAGTGGACCCTCAAGAACATATCCCAAGAATATATATATATGTCTGAAATCCGAGTAATTAAGTTTGTAAGGGTGTTTTAACACCTAGTGCCCTAAAACCAACCGGTTTGGGAGTCACTGACCCAAACTCGCTACATGGATGAAAGATATTGTATATAAATAAAAAAAATAAAAAAAATCAGAAAAATATTCCATTGCTTAAAAAATGTGTGAATTCTCATATAACTTTAGGATAAAAATATTACTCTCTTTTTTCAACTACACTTATGAATATTGTGGGCACAATAATTTGATTAATACCTTGTTAGCTGTGTGTATGGAGAATGGTAAAAATAATCGGAGAATTCACTTATTCGGTAATTTAGAAAGAAAGAAAACAACTATTAACTTGGATAAGAAGTTTCACCTGTTTAGTCACTAACTACTTTATTCTCTTTTCTCTTGTCTTTTTGCTTTTGTGTGCATTAGATTGACGTTTGTGGGTATCGTCACTAAAAGCCCTCACAAGACTACAACTCGACCACTAAAGACACATAAGGGTTTAAAGGCTTGTTGCATACGCTAAATGAAACAGTAATCCCTACGAAAGTGGCTTAGCTTAATTTTATTTTAAAGATGTTTATGTTATTTTGTTTTGTTGTTTTGCTGGAGGACTAGCAAAATGTTAGGTTTCGGGGTGTGATGAGTGGTAAATAGATCATTATTTCCCACTCATTTGACTTAATAATTTGTATAGTTTCTTGAGTTTTGTGAATATTTTGATGTGTTTAGTGTTATTTTGTAGATAAATAAAATAGCAGGACTCTCTGGAGGTAATTCGGGGCCAAAACGGTGGAAAACAGACAAAAAAGGCAAAAATGTAAATTTCCTGCTAAAATGCGCCATCTTGCTAAAATGCACCGTCTATCTAAAATGCACCGTCTATCTAAAATGCGCCGCCTGCTAACGTGCGCCGAATCTGCTAACATACGCCGGCCACGTGTCAACATATGCTAACATGCACCGGACACATGTCACCATCACATGATGCCAACACTCATCATTGAGACACGTCATTGATGACGTCATGCTGATGTCGCGCCGCCAAGCAAATAATTGAGTTAATCATTTAGCCGATGCCACGTGTCACCATCCCAGAAGCCGATTATCACGCGTCGAAGATCAATAGCGCGTCGCGACGGGCAATGTTTCGGGCGTCGCGACGCGTGGAGCTTAGTATCTTGTTTGTTTAAAGGTTTCAGTATTTAATTTTCGCATTAGTACTTTCTTTTATTTACTTTTCAGTCTTTACTTTCAGCAATTAATTTTATTTACTTTTACGCAATAGTACTTTCCTTTCTTTATTTTTCAGTATTTACTTTTCGGTAATGAGGAGGTAACTCCCCCTGCTGGGGTGAAAGGTAAAGCTTTTATTACTAAAATTTAGATTAATCCCCCCTAATTATAATATATAAACTATTTAAAACCTGACTTAATAAGGATACCGCCTTTATGGTCGGTTGGACTTAATGAAATTGGTTTTAACCTAACGAAACAAGATACCGCCTGTATGGTCGGATGGAATTAATTATTAATTTGACTTAATCACGATACCGCCTATATGGTCGGTTAGTAATATTACGCAAAGTTAATATATTATACTAAGGGAGATATTAAAATAGAAGTAATAAAAGTGGATCCTCTAACCCCAGCATTTTCTTTTATTGTACGTTTCCCTTTTTAATTTCCAACATTTACTTTCCAGCATTTATTTTTTGTCATTTAATTTATTTAAGTTTTTATTATCCTTAGATATGTGTGGCAACTTAACCTGTTATATGGGGTTGTGATGAATTCCAATATCACTGGTTTATAAGGGGTTATTTAATATTTTGGGTAATATAAAGGTTTATTTATTGAGCCTTAGTCTTAATGCTTCTTATTAACTGGCCATTAAAAAGATTGATCTGATAAACTTAAAATGAACTTGGAAAAGGGATTTTAGGTTTAAGACCTTAGACTCAATAGCCCACGATCTTTCTTGAGGATAGATAACCCTTTAATAGATTTCCTTACAGGATATGAATATACCTGTCGGACGGGGTAGCTATAATTGGAACTTGATCTTAATTAATTCAGGTAACTTGGTTGACATAGGAATATGATTAATTGGGTTACACTGGGTATTTGTATCTGACTATCGGAATAGGCTTTTGCATATATTCGTGTTCCAGGTTAATAAACTGATATATTACGCAAACGTAAGATAACCACTTCATCTTTAAAAGATATTGGAAAGATTCACAACCCTTGATAGTTTAATAATATTGAATTTTCTTTAATCTACTTTCGCACTGTTTTTACTTGTTTTAAATTTAAAGTCACCATCCAAACAAACAACCAATCCATTAGATACTTGTAAAAATTTGGCCTCATAAATTAGTAGCTTAGGTATTAAGTCCTCGTGGGATCGATACTTTTTTTACTACTTGAACGATACGTGCGCTTGCGTTATACGCGTGTGATTACGCACCGGTCATTCATCACAACCATAGATAACTGGTTTAGTTACGACACATATCTAAGGCTAGTAAAAGCTTAAATAAAGTAAATGACATAAAGTAAATATTGGAAATTAAAAGGATAAATAAAACAATAAATAAAATACTGGGGTTAAATAATCAACTTTTATTACTTCTATTTAGATATCTCCCTTATTATAATATATTAACTTTGTGTGATAATTACCAATCAACCATATAGGCGGTATCCTGATTAAGTCAAATTTAAGATTAATTACCAACTGACCATAAAGGCAGTATCCAATTTAGTCAGGTTAAAACAAGTTTTATGAAGTCCAACCGACCATAAAGGCGGTATCCCATTAAGTCAGGTTTTAAATAGTTTATATATTATAATTAAGGGAGATTAATCTAAATATTATTAATAAAAGCTTAACCTTTCACCCCAGCAGAGGGGAGTTACCTCCTCATGCTGAACTGTAATATAAAGACTGAAAAGTAAAAAAAAAAAAAAGTACTATTGCTTAAAGTATATAAAATTAAATACAGAAAGTTGTAAATAAACAAACAAGATACAGTCTTCTTAGTATTCTTAAGGAACTCCTTAGAAGAAAGTATGAATTGGAATTCTGAAATTGGCCTCAATTTATATGGAAATCATGGCCTCACGTGTAGCATCACGTGGCATCTTATGGGTCACGACGCGCCATAGATTGATGACACGTGGCATGGGTTTCGCGGAGATGATGACACGTGGATGTCGGCAGAATTATTGGCTGGGCGTCGTGACGCGTAAGGGTGTGCGTATCGTGACGCTGACGTCAACATGACTCAAGCAATAACGCGTTTTCAATGATGAGTGTCGGCAGCATGTGATGGTGACATGTGTCCAACGTACGTTACCAGATTTGTTGTGATGTTGACACGTAGCAGTTGCATGTTAGTAAGTTCATATGTTAGCAAATTCTCTGATTGTGACACGTGTCCGACGCACATTAGCGGCGCATGATAGTAGACGGTATATTTTAGCACGGTGTATTTTAGCAAACGACGCATTTTAGCAGGAAATTTATATTTTTTGGCCCTTTTTGTCCGTTTTCCGCTGTTTTGGCCCCGAATTGCTTCCAGAGAGTCCTGTTATTTTATTTATCTACAAAATACCACAAAACACATCAAAATATTCACAAAACTCAAGAAACTATATAAAATATTAAATCAAAGGATTGGGAAATAATGATCTATTTACCACTCATCACTTATTATTAAATGAAATAGAAAAACCATATTCCTTAAGTTTTGTTACTGGAATCAAATTCCTGCGAAAGCAAAGCCATCTCGAGATGCCTATTGAATCTCACGTTTCTGGATAACAATGGAGATCGCGGGATATATTGTGGTATAGCCCTCTCTCACTCACTATTTTGAAGTGTAAGGTTTATATCTCACTAGTATCTTATGAATCTTAGATTATGCTCGGCTAAAGTCATAACCTTATTAGTTGATAATTTAGTGATCTAACCAATTTTAACTCTTAAAATTTTATTCACTAATCCCGATTAGTCTCTACTAACCAATTAACTTAATTAAACTAATTTAATCAAGTTGTTATAGTGATCTAATCAATTTAACACTTAAATAATTAGTCCACTCATAGGTTTTAAAATTTAGAATTCAACAAACGGACCAAATGTCATTAAACTATTTAATCGATCAAAGCACATTATTTATTCCAAAGGTACGAGGTATTGTATCCCGAGTGCAGACCATATTACCGTCCATTCGGAATCGGCTATGGAATTTACGTCCGGGTTTATATCCGATATACCAAGGAAAATAATATACTCATAAGGTCCATTTGTTTCTAAAACTTGAATTCGTAATTTTTAAACCTTTAAACCAATTAATCTTATTAATCCGTTTGCATGCATTTCATATTCTTATTTACCATTTAAAATACATAAAATCATATTTTATGACTAGAATATCATGCATATCTACATTTTATGGCATGTGAAAATGCAAGAGTAAGCACCCTAGGTTATATAACATGTTAATAAAAAATTTACACATTCATATTAACTCAGGTCTGGGCGTCGCAACGCCTACAATTTCATAAACTGGAATTGATTCAGCTCTGTGTCACGTCACGATGCAACCCTATTTCCAGGGGCTAGAATAAGTAAAAAACAAGCACATAACAAATTGCGTTGACCGGGCTCTTATTTTTCTATACTAATCTAATTAGTACAATAAATCCAAGGCATCTCTTGGTCTTGAAAACTTGTTTCATAGAGTGTTGATGAGTTCTTCGCGGAATTTCTCCGTCAAAAGTCCTTCCCGGCATCAGCTCCTCCAAGTTGCAAATAGGGTTACATAATGGACTTATTACAAATGAAATAAACTTACAGCACTTGAAAAAATATGACCTTACGGTCTTATATTTCCAATGCTAAAAACAAGAGCCGGAAAAAAATAACGATCAACGCAATGCATTCATCACATGAATCAAAAGTAAACATTCATCACATGAATATTAAAACCATTCATCTCATGAATCTAATTGTGCCTACTCTACAACATGCATTTTAATAATCTATATCTCATATAAATTATTAAAACTAAAATGTGAAAGGTTAAGAAAACTTTTCACCCTTATGCTCTCGATGCCAATTATAGGAAACGACTTTCCTTAGCGCGGCGAAAATTGCTTGTGGTGGCACCGGCTCCGATATGGATCTTTAAAATTTTCTTTGCCTTCTCCCTTTGTTGTAGTAGCTGAAATCAATCCTTTGATGTCCAATGCTTGGATCAACCAATCGATCTTCTGAACTATGACTCGAAACCAACAAACCGAAGTGTGGGCTTCACTCACAAAGATCAAACCTCTAAACAATTTAGAGAATTAAGATGTCACAATGGTGTTTAGCTTTTGGAATTTCAAACACTCTCACAACACTTGTGAATGCTTGAACTCTCTCAATTTTCTCTCTTTTGCACTTGTCTGAATGGATGCAAAATGTGTTAGTGTGTCCTACACATCCCAAGGATCTCTAAACAAGATTAAAGTGTGAATTAAACAAGTAAGTTGCGGAAATACTTACATTGAACGGATGAGAAATTTAAAAATTCCTTGAATGTATAAGCTCCAAGCTTTGAAATTGAGTTCCAAACTCTTGGGTGAGTTTTCCTATCACCTTGTTAACTCCTAAAGTGCTAGCTTTAATGGAAAAATTGAAACAAAATTTTTCCTTAGAGAATGAGAAGCAATCGGCCACAAGGAGAGGAAGAGAAAAGAAGGTGAATAGTAAAGTGTTTAGGTTGTTGTGTATAATAAATAATCCAATTACTTTTTACCAACTACTTACATCACAAATAGTGACAAGTTGAAGTAAGTTGTAGGTACCACCCAATTTAAATTCCAAATCTAAGTTGGCTTACACAACACACTTTGGGCTCGGGTTCGTTTAATCCGATTTAACGAATTTTCCGTCGTGACGTAATTAAATCCAATTTAATTAAATAATAATGCTTAGCAAAATTATTACGAAAGTCGCTTAGGAATTAATTCCAAATTAATTCGTTTGCCCGAATTAAAATCAAATTTTAATTCCACATTGAAATCCAATTTCAATTAATATTTCCAATATATTATTTAATCGATTAATTCTAAATTAATCGCGTTCTCTCTTCTAGATGAATTAATCCTAGATTAATTCTTGTCGTAATTAATCCCAGATTAATTTTCTCTCTCATAATTAATCCCAGATTAATTCTGTTCGAGTCAAATGTCATTGATGAATCTTTGGGAAGTGACCCAAGAGATCCCTGGATATGTTGGCAGTAAATACGATCATCGAACTATCCAAACACGTGCGTACCCCGTACCACGTTCTCACTGATTTACAAGACATGGTTGGCTGCTAGCAAAGCACCGTGCCTACCCAATTCTCCAAAAATATTCAACGAAGAATATATAATATGTATCAAGCATAGTATACAAAGTATTGCGTAATACGATCCAGTATCGGATGTCACATGCTAGGCCTAGGGCTGGAATTGTGTCTGCCTCATACGAAGCATATATTGGATCCCGCGTAACTAGTCTCTGTAATCGAATAATTGTGACCTAGTCATACTATCCCGATAGCTGCAACATTCAAGAGTACTAGTACCGTATCATGCGTGATCATCATCTCCATATGACTGAAGTGATACTCTCATCTTGACATCACACCCAATACACTACGATTCTCAGTAAACCCAGCAGAGGCATACACAGAACCTGTTAAAGCTCCGAACGACCAAAACCAAAGTATACTGATTGTTGCAAGTATTAGCGATGCAAGTCTCAGGTTAAATACCACATACACCTACCCTGATTCGGATTCCCATAGACACATAGTCATACTACCAATGGGATTCCAAAGGGTCTATCCAGAGTGAAGCTGTTCCCGATCCAACGGCTAACAGAACCTCTTATCACACTTGCATAAGTATTCAATACTTAAATATATGATAATTATGTTGTTAAGCTTCCATAACGCGCACAAGTGTAAAACTAGTCTATTCTGCATTATCAATGTCCAGTCTCGATAATACTATGACTAGGAATATTTAATGATTAAACCGTTCGTGAATTAATATGTCTCGTATCTTATTAATCCGATTTAACCATATGGACTTTTATCATTTATATATCAAAGTAATCCAATTACAAAATGATAAAATAAAAATTTCCTTAGTCACATAGTTAATTTGTACAAAAACACCATGTCTTTTACAAACAGTGATGTTATGGGTCATAATTATCAACCAATCTCCCACTTGGCTCATAACCAATCACTCAAGTATCTAACACCATAACTATGTACATGTCGCTCAAACTTTTACTGAGATATAGCTTTCGTCAGCAATGTTATCTTTTGATGCTACCTTCTCGATCTTCACATCGCCATGATGTATGATCTCACGAATCAGATGAAACCGTCGAAGTACATGCTTGGATCGTTGATGAGACCTTGGTTCCTTAGTCTGTGCTATAGCCCCGTTATTGTCACAATACAAAGGTACGGGCTTAGCTGCTAACGGAACTACTCCTAATCCAATTAGGAATTTACGGATCCAAACTGTTTCTTTTGTTGCCTCAGCTGCAGTGATATATTCCACTTTTATTGTTGAATCGGCAACAATCTCTTACTTGGAACATTTCAAGCTCACTGCTCCGTAGTTCAAACAAAATATGTACCCTAATTGTGACTTACAGTCATCTTTATCATTTTGGAAACTTACATCGGTGAAACCAGTCACCTAAAGTTCTCCATCCCCATAGACTAAGAAAGCATCCTTAGTTCGTCTAAGATACTTAAGGATGTTCTTAACAGCAATCCAGTGACCATCACCTAGATTGGTCTGATAGCGACTGCACATCCTCAAAGCATACGAGACATCAGGTCGCGTACATATCATGGCGTACATAATCATCTGACTGCGGAAGCATACGGGATCAGACTCATTGCATCTCTCTCATCTTGAGTTTTAAGACACATGTCCGTAGATAGAGAGACGCCATATGACACTGGAAGCAGCCACCTCTTAGACTGATCCATGTTAAATCTCTTCAACACTTTGTCAAGGTACGAGCTCTGTGAGAGTCCAAGCAGTTTTCTAGATCTATCCCGATAGATCCTTATTCCCAGAATAAAGGCTGCTTCTCTCAGGTCTTTCATGGAGAATTTTAATGAAAGCCAAGCTTTCACCGATTGTAGCATGGGAATGTCATTGTCGAGAAGTAATACATCATCAACATATAGGACAACGAATGTCAGTGCGCTCCCACTAACCTTCTTATATACACAAGAATCATCTTTGTTTTGAATGAAACCATATTATTTTATGATCTCATCAAAACGTTGGTTCCAAGAATGCGATGTTTGCTTCAATCTATAAATGGATCGATTTAACTTGCAAACCTTGTTTGCATGTTTCGGCATGACAAAATCATCAGGCTGTTGCATATAAACATCCTCCAAAAGGTTTCCATTAAGGAAAGTGATTTTGACGTCCATCTGCCATATTTCATAATCAAAATATGCAGCAATAGTAAGCATTATCCGAATGGAATCATGGCAACATGTGAAAAGGTTTTGTCATAATCGACACCATGTCATTGACGATACCCTTTTGCTACAAGCCTAGCTTTGAATGTTTGTATGTTGCTATCCATGTATGTCTTCTTCTTGAAGACCCATTTACAACCAATAGGCTTAATGCCTTCTGGTGCGTCAACCAGTGTCCAAACTTGGTTGGTATACATGGAATCCATTTAGGACGTCATGGCATCTTTCCATAAAGTGGAGTCGATACCTTGTATCACTTCCTCATATGTAGTTGGTTCATCTTCCTCAATAAGATTAATATCTACATGAGGTGAGATCAGATTCCCACACCTCTCAAGTTGTTTTCTGACTCTCTCCGACCTACGCGGTTCTTGTGTATTAGAAGATTGTGGAACATTCTCATCCATGATGGATTGTTGGTGTTCCGTGAGGGGGTCGGTGCCAGGAATAATATCACTCCAATTTTCATCTAGTTCTACTTTCCTCCCACTTATCACTGCATCTATGAATTCCTTTTCAAGGAAAACTGGATGAAGAGCAATAAATACCTTGTTCTCATGTGGGTTGTAGAAGTAATATCATTTGGTTTCCCTAGGATAACCTACAAATAGGCACTTATCCGATTTGGGTTCTAGTTTGGTACCATCCAAATGTTTAACATATGCCCAGCAACCCCAAATCTTCAGGAATGAGAAACCTGGTTTCTTTCATTTTCATATTTCATATGGAGTCTGTCCAACAGACTTTGACGGAACCTTATTCAAAATAAGTATTGCATTGTTTAATGCGTATCCCCAGAAGGAAATTGGTAGCTCAGTGCGACTCATCATTGACCTTACCATGTCCAACAAAGTTTTGTTTCTCCGTTCGGACACACCGTTCAATTGAGGTGTTCCGGGAGGAGTCGACTGTGAAAGAATACCATATTCTTTCAAGTAATCGAGAAACTCATTGCTCAAGTATTCTTCACCACGGTCCGACCGTAATGTTTTAATACTTTTTCCGGTCTGTTTTTCTACTTCGTGTCGAAACTCTTTGAATTTCTCAAAAGTTTCCGACTTGTGTCTCATAAGATACACATAACCATAACGTGATGCATCATCCGTAAAGGTTACGAAGTATTCATATCCACCCCTAGCCTGGCTAGACACAGGCCCACATACATCACTATGAACGAGGGCTAACAGCTCGGTGGCACATACACCCTTACCACTAAAAGGTGTTTTAGGTATTTTGCCTAATAAACAAGATTCACAGACGTCATATGAATTAGGATCAAATTCATCCAAGTATCCACTCTTCGAAAATGTGGATATACGAGTCTTGTTAATGTGTCCTAAAAGACAATGCCACAGATACATTTCATCTGTATTACTCAATTTGAGCCTTTTGTTTATCATATTATATGTTTGAGATTCATTTATATTCAAAATATAAAGACCATTATTAACATTTGTTGTACATATCAAAATATCATCTTTATATACAAAACACTCAGTGTTCCGGAATACAAAGGTATACCCGCATCGGGTTAAACAAGATACAGAGATGATGTTCCTAGTCAAACTAGGTACAAAATAACAATCACCTAATGTAATTACATGCCCCGAGGGCAGATTCAAAACATAGATCCCTACGGCCAAAACAGTAACTTTCATCCCGTTTCCGACTAGCAGGTGATCTCTTCTGAAGCTAGTCTCCTGCTAATCTGCAGATCCTGCATATCATTACATATGTGAGTACCACATCCAGAATCAAAAATCTAATTTTTAAAACCAGTAGTGGACATGTTTATTTCAATAACAAACATACCTGAAGCCGGAGCCTTGCTCGTCTTCACTTCCTTCATGTGTGCCTTGTACTCACGGCAGTCACGCATCTAGTGACCCCGGTTGCCACAGTGTAGGCAGACATCATAGGATATGTCCTTAGTCTTCCCATAAGACTGTGATAATTTGGCCTTGCCCTTTTCTTCTTTTTCATCACACCACCAGAACCTTCGGCCAAGCCTTGGCTTTATTTGATGTCAAAGTAAGATGCGCCTCGCGCTTCTTGCCCTTTAGAAGCTTCGGCTCTGCTTCTTTCAGCATCGCCATTAACTCTCCAATAGTCTTTTCTTGGTTCATAATATTGTAATTCATGACGAACCCGCCCAAGCAGTCGGGCAGAGACTGTAAGATCAAATCTATAGAAGTCTCGGCCTCGAAGGTTATGCCAGTTGACTTAGATGTTCGATGTCAGCAATCATCTGCGACACATAGTGCTCGACAGATGTACCATCTGACATACGTGAGTGAAAGAGCTTCTTTTGCAATTCATACTTCTGAGATCTAAGGTTAGATCTGTAAAGATCCTTCAATTTCTACATCATACTATAAGGATCCAATCCTTTGTTCTGACGATGAAATTCAGGAGTCATTGCGGCAAGCATGACAGATTGAGCACTAAAGTTATCATTACGATGAGTCTTCCAAAGCTCATACTCTACTATTTGCTCAACTTTGGGCTCAGGCCCAAGAGGTTTCTCTATGACATAGAGTAACTTCTCGGTTCCCAGGACTATCCTGAGATTCATCTCCCAATCTGGAAAATTTGAGCAGTTAAAGACATTATCGCCTATGAATTTGTCTCTAACGCTAATCTTTCCAGCCATCTCGATTGCAATAGTCCAACTATCTAATCAAGGATATCGGGTACACTCAAAATGCAATGGTTATTATAGTCCAACTATATAACCAACTACAAGTGGAGTAGTGTCTTGTACAGTCTAACTGTTCAAAGAAAGCAATAAAATAATATTAGTCCAACTAATATATATATATATATATATATATATATATATATATATATATATATATAACGTGATATAATAATAAAAGAGCGCGTATTAGCAAGTATTAAATGAAATTGCAAATTTAATACTAGCCTCCCACTATTTTTTGGCGAGCCTCTAACCCTCTGTTAAGTACTCGGGAAACCTAGTTTCCTAGTGGGCTAGGATCCCGTTAAATAACACACAACCTTGACTTTGTCCAACAAGCTGTATGAAACTTAACTAGGTAAATCTCTAAGATCAATTGGATCCCATCCAATTCCTAGATCTGGTAGGTGGACCTCTAAGTCCAAAACATATATCCAATATATTTCTTAACCTTTTTCCTCTGAATCAACTAAGTCTTGTCTTTGTCTCAACAAGCTTAATGATTCTAGTTAAGCGTGACCCATTGATAGTGGGAAAGCTTCATAATCCACGTCGATGTACAGAAGTGACCTTGACTTTGGCCAACAAGTCACAACATCCTAAGACATGAGATATATAACAAAGCTTTCGTGGTTCAAACACATCCGCGATGGACAATGATCTTGACTTTGGCCAATAAATCAAAGCCAATATTGGATCTTGAGAAAGAACCACTCAATGGAAGGAAAACGCTTAATATTAAAGTGAGGGTTTTTCGTAAATTGGCAACCAATTTATTATCTTTGATTAGGTCTCATCATACACCCTTAAGCATGCATGCTAAAAGCAAAATAAGGCGTGATTAAATTTAATAATGATATGCGGATAGATATATAATACAATTTGTTCCTAGAATAAATCATTCTATCTTTCCTCTCTCTCGCTAGCAGTTTACATTCTTCTACCCAATTACATAATACATAAATAAACCCTCATTTACATTGAGGGGAATTGGTGAGAAGAGAAATACAAAGAGAATATGAGGTGAAAGGCTGGACATGCAGGTCCAATTTAATAAATACTATATTTACAATAATTTCCAAAATTACCCCCACCCAACTAATATCCATCTGATACACATTATTTATACAAATACATCCAAGTATTCACACAAAGCATGTTGTTCAATCAATCTAATCCAATTAATTAATCTTTAATTAATGACCATCCAATGTTCATACAATGATTTGATTTGCGCGAGTCCAACTCGTTTAAGAATAAATACTCAAAGTAAATATTCTTGAATTATATCGAACTATAATTTTAAATCCAATTTAAATTGTATCCAATACTAATTCGTGTTTAATATCAAATTAAATAATTGCACTTATTTTAGTGCCTTTTAGACTTGGATTCCAAATCCAATCTAAATGGGTATCAAAGGCTCAATTAGCATCCAATGTCAATTCAATTAAAGTCCAATAGGCTTTCAATTAATTATTTAGGCATGGGCTTTGGCCATTATGGATCAAACCCAAAAATGACAAGGCCCAATTAGGAATCACCCTATGTCAAAAATCAATTTAGGCCCAATTAAATTATTAAAGGCCCAAAAGTCATATTTGGACTTTATGGAAATGGTTTTAGGCCCAATTGGATCCAACCTAATTGTCCAAAACTATACTTGGCCCAACCAAGCCCATTAGCCCAAATGCAACAAATTAAATTAGCTTAATATTCCAAATATCATATTAATCCAATTTAAAGTGTAATTAACACAATAAATCAATTAATCTAATATTTCCAAAATATTAATTACTCTAATTAATCATGCTTAATTTTCCAATTCATGTCCAACATAAATTGAAGCAAAATCAATTCTACAACATGCTTCAACTCACGGCAAAGGCAAGGAAATAATCATGCAATTTGATTTCAATCCAATTAAATCAACATTTAACATACATTTCATGCCAATTAACAAATCCAATTGTCAAATTTTCAAAAAATCACCATGAGCTTTCTAGGGTCAAGTTTCGTCCAAGGTAAGATAATTAGGGAAATTTTGATCCAATCAATTTTTCACAAATCCAATTTGTATAACTCTAAGTTATCATCATCCAACCATAACCAAACAATCAATTTGGAAAAATACATGCTCCAAGCAAAATCCCTAAATTAAAGTCCATAAACCCTAGAAATCTAATCAAGTTTAGATAGGCTTTTGATACCATTGTTAGTGTGTCCTACACATCCCAAGGATCTCTAAACAAGATTAAAGTGTGAATTAAACAAGTAAGTTGCGAAAATACTTACATTGAACGGATGAGAAATTTAAAAATTCCTTGAATGTAGAAACTCCAAGCTTTGAAATTGAGTTCAAAACACTTGGGTGAGTTTATATTCTCTTACACAAGCCAACTAATCTTGTCACTAAGCATCTAATGCTTTCTTGCAATGGCCAACACAAAAATGTGAATGTCATACCAAAGCATAAGAAATGATAAGGTAAAGACAAGGACTTTGTCATTAACCATCCAATGTTTTCTTTCAATGGCAAACACATAAATGTGGAGGTCATACCAAAGCATAAAAATAGATTAGCTAATGAAAACACTATTAGGTGTATACATGCCACCTAATAGACATAATAAATTGGAGAGCATGGCAAGCCATATGGTTTTGTCTCCAAGGTAAATAAAAATCGCTATCTTAATAATGATTAAATTACCTTCAATTATGTTATAGTAATTATCTAATAATTATTACTAACTTGATTATCTCATAATCAAGACTTGATTATCTCATAATCAAAGAATTCTAGAAAACATTAAGTTAAACTAATTTAACATAGTTTTCATTTGTGAAAATAAATATTATTAATCTCATTAGACAATCTAATTATATTAGGTTTGCTACAATTAATTGAGCTAGCACGGGGACCAAATGGACCTACGGTTTCGAGCTCCAATAATTCTGAAATATTAATTAAACTCTTTAATCAAATATTACGAATTATTAACTCCGCGTTATTCCACTAAAAACTCGAAGTTGAACTCCCGATACCGTAGAAGGATAAAATAAACCGAACATCTTCGGTGTCAATCGATATAGTCATCACATATAGATATAGCCCTTAACGAATATCTCATAAATAAAGTCGGGTCAAAAGTCCGTTAAACCCCTCTAAATATTTTATCTCTTAACCACCAGTGATTCTATAATGATCAATTAATTCATAACAATTATGAATATAAAACTTTCTATTCATAATAGAAAAGTCGAGCGCTCAAATTATTCAAGTCCCGAATCAACTCTTAAAATAGATATTCTTATGCTTCTCAAAAGAATTAGTGAATTTCATATCTATGTAAAACGTTCTCTAGCTACACACCAAACTATAGCCCCAAAATATGTAGTTATTGGTCGGGAATGCAACACCAACCTCACCCTAGTAAATCAAACGACATAGCCTGTCATGCAGGAGTTTGTAGTACACTCAGGATTAAGATCAAATCCATATGACCATCTATTAGATAAAATGAATTTCTTTGGTTAACATATATTAAAAGAAATGAATATTTGAGTCCAGTCCTATATGATCTCATCATACAATGTGCCTCCATTCCCATGTCACTACATGAATTATCCCGAATCAAGGTCGTCATACATGTATAGAATGGACCGTAGCTATAGATAAACCACAAATAAAGTACTCTCTTTATTTTCTCTCTACGGTCTATTTAGATTACTAATTCCAGACTTAAATCCTCTTATGCATCAAACATACACTAAGTCTGAAGGTATAAGAGTAATCAAGGTAAACAAGACAATTGGACAATATGCGATATAAATCAAAGAACTTTGATAAAATGAATAATACATTTATTATTATTACAGTAATCATTTTCGTTTACAATACATGAAGCTTTAGGACATAAATCCCAACAATAACATGTTAACATGCATGATATTCTACTCATAAAATATGATTTTATGTAATTTAAAAAGTTAAATTAGAATATGAGATGCATGCAAATGGATTAATAAGATTAATAGGTTTAAAAGGTTTAAAAATTACGAATTCAAGTTTTAATACAAATGGACCTTATGAGTACATTATTTTCCTTGGTATACCGGATGGAAACCCGGACGTAAATTACATAGCCAATTTTGAATAGACGGTAATATGGTCTGTACTTGGAATACAATACCACGTACCTTTGGAATAAATAATGTGTTTTTATCATTAAATGGTTTAATAACATTTGGTCTGTTCGTTGAATTCTATATTTTAAAACCTATTAGTGGACTAATAATTTAATAGTTAAATTGATTATATCACTATAAGCAACTCTATTGAATTAGTTTAATTAAGTAAATGGTTAGTAGAGACTAATCAGGATTAGTGAATAAAATTTTAAGAGTTAAAATTAATTAGATCACTAATAATCCACTAGTATTAATAAGGTTATGTTTTTAGCCGAGCGTAATCTTAATACATTAAGAAACTAGTGTGATAGAAACCTTACACTTTCTAATAGTGAGTGAGCGAGGGGTATACCATAATATATCTCACGATCTC
>SKCR01043017.1:0-31898 GCA_019454045.1 Zanthoxylum bungeanum
AGAGCCATTTTTTCTTCTTCTTCTCATTTTTGTCACTGCCGAATTCAAAGAGAAGCAAGTGAGAGTGTTTTGTTACAAAATATGAGTGCTAGCACACCTTGGGTTATACATAGGTGATAGGGAAACGAATTTGTGAGCTTGGAATTCCTTTTGGAAGCTTGAAGCTTGGAGCTTCAATGGAGGTCATCAATGGCCGAACATGGAGGAGACCACCACCACCAACGCCGAGCAGTCCACCTGTGCGCAGCTCACTACCGAGCAGAAACATGCAGTGCGTTTTTGGTCTTGTTCTTCCTAGCATCAAACCCATCAATGTGAGTATGTATTCCGCCTTACTCCTTTGTGTATTCAACTCGTTTTTATGCATGTTTGTGATCCTTGGGACTTGATTGAAACTCTACAATGGTATCTTGAGCTATTGGTTGCATAAAACGAATTAGGGTTCTTGAGCAAAATTTGGGACTTTTTGATTTAAGCATGATTTTAACAAATTGTTTGTTTAAGAATGCTTGTATATGAATAAATTAGAGTTATATGTAATCAATTTGATGAAAAATTAATTGGATTGATTTTCCCCCATTTTGCTTAATGTTGGCCAAAACTTTAATTTGGGTAAACTCAATTTGAGCATCAAATGATTGAATTGTTTAGTATAGTATGCTTGAATGAGGTTGAATTGATGTTGTGCATAATCAATTTCATGAAATTTGGTTGGATCCATTTTTCCCTAAATTTTGGGCATGACAAATTTGGGTAAACTTGATTTTGAGCATGTTTAATGAAATTGGATGATTTAGAATGCTTAAATGTTGTTTAATTGATGATTGATTAGATCAATTTGATGAAAAGTGTTTGGAACAATTTTTCCCCAATTTGCTGTGATGGCCGAATTTAGCAAGTGCCCTATTGTCTTGGATTTTTGATTTTTTGTCATTGGATGACTTAGAAATCATTTGGGGATGTTGAATTTATGTTTGATTGGGTTCAATTGGATTGAATTTGATTTGGGCATTTTTTCCCCTTATGGCCGAGACTTTAGCATGTATTAATTGGGTTTGATTTTGATTTAATTATGTTGGACATGATTAATTGATGTTAAGCATGATTAATTGGACAAATTTGATGTTTTGGAAACTTTGATTTGGGTAATTAATAATGTTATACACTTTAGGTATTTAATTAGGAAATTTGGAATTTTTGGAATTAAATTATTGGGCTTAAAATTGGATTTGGGCCTCTTTAAGTTGTTATTGGGTTTATTGGACTTTGTTGTACAAAGTTGGTTTAGGCCAAAATTGGTTGGATCCAATTAGGCCGAAAACCGCTTCCAAAAGGCCCAAATGCGACTAATGAACCTTTAACGTTTAATTGGGCCTAATGGGCCTAAATTAATTTATGGGCTTATGGGGTAACTCCCGGATTGGACTTTGGTTGCGGGTTTGACCCGAGTTGACCAAAAGTCCACGCCTCAAGAAATTAATTAAAAGCCCATTGGACTTTAATTAAATTAATATTGGATATTAATCGGGCTTTGAGACCCGTAACGATTATATTTGGAATTTAAGTCGTAAAGGTTTATTTTATAAAGTGTAATATTTAAATGGAATATAAATAATGAATTAGAATTAAATGCGTATTAAATGGATTTAATTATGTATTTAATTTAATTCATAGAATTAGTACTTTAAGTACTTATTCGCAAAAACGAGTTTGACTCGAACAAAATCAAATCGTTGTTTGAACATTGGATGATCACTAATTATCAAGATTAATTAATTGGATTGATTGATTGATAACATGCTTGTATGAATACATGGTTGTGATGTTTGAATAATGAATATCGGATGGATATTAGCTGGGTGGAGCGATTTTGGAAATTGTAATAAATTTGATTTATTAATTGGACCTGCGTGTCCAGCCTTATCTCCTATTTCTTTGTATTCTCTTCTCACCTATTCCCCTCCATGTAAATGAGGTTTCTTTAGAAGTGTAGTGTAACGGGTAGAATAAATATTAGTGCTAGCGGGAGAGAGAAAGTGAGAGATTTGATCTAGGATCAATGTAAAATATCCATCCGCATATCATTATTATTTTATTTCATACTCGCTTTATTATGTGTTTAGAATGCATGCTTAAGGGTGTATGATGATGAGACCTTAACAAAGATAATTAAATTGGTATCCAATTTGCACGCGAAAAGCCCTCATAATTAAATTGATACTGATGTGGGCCTCGACCCTGGGACGCATCCCCAAAACTGACACTGATGATGTGTGGGCCTCAACCATGAACTGATACTGATGTGGGCCTCGCCCTTGGGACTCATCCCTAAAAATGATACTGATGTGGGCCTCGGCCTTGGGACGCATCCCCAAAATTGATACTGATGTGGGCCTCGGCTCTGGGACTCATCCCCAAAACTGATACTGATGTATGGACCTCGACCCTGGGACTCATCCCTAAAATTACTGCTGATGTGGGCCTCTACCCTAGGACTCATCTCCAAAATTGATACTAATGTGGGCCTCGACCATGGGACTCATCCCCAAAACTGATGTTGATGTGGGCCTCGACCCTGGGACTCATCTGTGGGACACAGAAACTGGGCGACGCATGTTGTTCCGAGCTCGCGGCCCGATTGGGAGTACAGAGTAGTCCGCGGTGGACTAAACCGGAGAATAATGGAGTCGCCACCCGGTGTGAACCGGGACAAAGATTTAAGGCCGCACTCACCCCTCGCAAGGGAAGACCTCAAACCGTTGGGTTCAGAATGGTCCCTTTCTTATGCCACTTGTAATAAAATGATTTGTGCAATAATATAACCAAGCCTAAGCAACATATTTTTCCAAGTGTACAATAATCCTAAATTCACATACATGAAGTTGAAGTTTGCATCTAAATTTGTATAGAACCTATGTCCGAGTTTGCATGCTTTCAAAATACATCATTATAACGGCAAGCATTCATGAATACTGAAATGTAAATAAATCATAGTGATACTAGCATGCGATATCAAAATGACGGTAAATATGCAATTTCACATTGATAGACACAGAAGCGCAAACAAATAACATTCGGAATTTAAATGACGAATAATAAATAAATCAAAGTAACATAAAATGAAAGAATGTGCCGTTTACTCAAGCGGTACGTGGAATTGTATCCCGAGTACAGATCATACTACCGTCCATTCGGAATCGGCTATGAAATTTATGTTCGGGTTTCCATCCGATATACCGCGAGAATTGACACATCTTTCATTTTATCCCAGGCCACAACATACGATATTTCGTAATACATGCATATTTATCTACTCAAGGGCCACAACATGCATTTTAACCATAATCATGCGAACAATACTCAATAAATAATAAAATAAAACTGAAACGAGTGTGAAAAATACCCTCAGGTATAACCTTTTTTGCCGATTTTCGGACTTGCGTTTCGCGGAGATCGGAATGGTTAAAGCTCCTCACTTTTTCATTTCACTGGCTTAGCGTCTTAGCTTGTGTTTCGCTGTTTTACTTGCTGTTTGACCTTCGTTTGGCTGTTGTTTTCTCTATGTTTCTGCTTACTGATTCAGGTCTTGAAAGCTACTGTTTTTGCATTTTTTAGAGGTCCAGGGGCTGCTGTTTTGGGGTATTTTTTGGGGTTGTTTGCTCACTGTTTTAGGGTGGTTTCTGGGTCTGTTTTAAGGTGTTTTCACGGAAGATATTTGATGATGTTTGGGACAGTTTTCACGGAAATTTGAGGGTTATTTTGAGGCAGAATTATGGGCTGTTGTGGGGGCTATTCTTTGCGTCGTGAAGGGGGTGGTGGTGCAGGGATATTTATGGCGTGAAAGGGGCTGGTTGTGTAGGGAGATTTTTGGCATGAATGGGTTGGTTGAAGTTAGGGTTTGTTGGCTTGTTCAGGTGTAGTCGGTTTGGCTGGAGCAGTGAGTGTTTTATTTGTGCGTCAATGGCTATGGGGCAGGTGAAGGCAAAATGGATGTGTGTGAAGGTGCTTTGCGTTTCTTAGCTAATCAAGTGAAGCGGTGGAGTGTGCTGCTATGGTTAGTTTGAACGGTAAAAGGGCTGATGGTCTGTGTGATGAAGGTGATTAGCGTGAGGCTGAAGAGTGTGATTTGAGGGACGTGAGGCAGGTGAATTACCCGAGAGAGTGAAGATTGTGAGGCTTCAGAGTTGTTAGTTGCTGAGGACGTGTTTAGCTTTGCCGAGGGAAGCTAGGGCTATTGTTGTTGTTTTATTTTGTGTGAGCCGTGAATGGTCCAATCCTCCAGGGTTGCAATTTGTTGTTGTTTATATAGAGAAGGGTTAGGGCTTCTCCTTGTCTCACAAGGAAGGGATTTTGGCATTAAAGATAGGATTTGATTTGGTGTTGGATAAGGAAAGGGTTTGATTGATTAGGGGGGACAAATTTGGGTGAATTAGGAAGGTTGAATATTTGATTGGTGTCATAAGGCATTTAATTTGTTAGATTAGGAAGTCAATATTTTTAATTGGTTATGATTGATTTTAATTAGGCATAATATTTCCTTAATTTATTATATAATATTTTAAGTTAGGAAGTTACAATATTTTAATTTGGTATAATTATATTTTATGTCTTACTTAATTTGGTAAATGGTTTAATTATTTTATTATTTATTCAATTACATTATTTAATTAATATTTAATTTAATATTTGATTTAATTTGGGGGTATTTAAGTGTGATATGGGCGTGTGGGCCTGGATGGTGGGCGGGGCTTGGTGATGGTGGGTTAGGTGTTGTGTTGGCTAAATGAGTGGGTTTGGGCCAAGATTAAAACGTTTGTGGGTTTTTTGGGCCGAGCATAATTTTTAAAACGGAGGTCCAATAAGCGAACCCGAAGCTAAACACGTGAACTAAATCCAACAAAACGTCAATTCTTGACTCTTCCCTTCCGACGTCTGTTTCCCGCGGCTTCCGCGACTTAAAAGATAGTGCCTCTAAATAAGACTCATCATCGGGTTTCACATGCCAAAATGCAATGCCTACAGTCGCCCCCACTTTGATGGGACTTGTGCAGTGTGTGACAGTGACAATCCTATCAAAGTCTATGCAATGCATTTTTACTTACCCAACTGCCACTTAACTTTCCATGTAGCTTCGAAATGAGTGGATGAGAGGTGGTTCATTCTCGAACCGCCGAGTGGGTCTTGTTCCCAAGTTGAATTGAGTTGTATTATGGGTTTTGTTCCCAATCTGAGTTAAGTGGTGTTGTGGGTATTGTTCCTAATTTGAGTTGAGTTGTGTTGTGGGTCTTGTTCCCGATTTGAGTTGAGATAAGGGTATTCTTCCCTGAACTGTGGGTCTTGTTCCTGATTTGAGTTGAGGTAAGGGTCTTCTTCCCTGAACTGTGGGTCTTGTTCCCGATTTGAGTTGAGGTAAGGGTCTTCTTCCCTGAACTGTGGGTCTTGTTCCCGATTTGAGTTGAGATAAGGGTCTTCTTCCCTGAACTGTGGGTCTTGCTCCCGATTTGAGTTGAGATAAGGGTCTTTTTCCCTGAACTGTGGTCTTGTTCCCGATTTGAGTTGAGATAAGGGTCTTTTTCCCTGAATTGTGGGTCTTGTTCCCGATTTGAGTTGAGATAAGGGTCTTTTTCCCTGAACTATGGGTCTTGTTCCCGATTTGAGTTGAGACAAGGGTCTTCTTCCCTGAACTGTGGGTCTCGTTCCTGATTTGAGTTGATATATGGGTCTTATTCCCAGAACTGTGGGTCTTGTTCCCGATTTGAGTTGAGATAAAAGTCTTTTTCCCTGAATTGTGGGTCTTGTTCCCAATTTGAGTTGACTGTGGGCTTTGTTCCTGAATTGTACTGAATGTGGGCTTTGTTCCTGAATTATACTGAATGTGGGCTTTATCCCCGATCTGAGCTGACTGTGGGCTTTGTTCTTGAATTGCACTGAATGTGGGCTTTGTTCCTGAATTGCACTGAATGTGGGCTTTGTTCCTGAATTATACTGAATGTGGGATTTATCCCCTTGGGCCTCGTCCCCAAGCTACTGATAATGACGTGGGCCTCGCCCCCAGATTGCCATACCCGGTAAGACTGATACTGATAATGACGCGGGCCTCGCCCCCAGATTGCCATACCCGGCAAGACTGCTACTGATAATGACGTGGGCCTCGCCTCTAGATTGCCATACCCGGCAAGACTGATACTGAAACTAATGTGGGCCTCGCCCCCAGAGTGCCATACCCAAAACTCAAACTCAAATGGGCCTCAACCCTGGGATTATTACCCGAATCTGATATTGTGCTTTTTACCATTTTTGATTAGCTTGTTCTTTGCCACTTTCTTTTTTTTTATTCTTCAAAACCTGTGAATACAGAACAAAACAAACACAAAAAAGAATGCAAAATAAGTTACGTGTATGCATGCATGTATGAGTGAATTTTCTATCCCGTTGGGTTAGGTCTTCTGCCAATTCCTCTGGTGACCATTCTTCCCTTCCTCAGGGAAAGTACAGCTTCAATCTGTCAGCATTGATCGTCCTGGTGAACTCGTTCCCTTCCAAATCTGACAGTCTTACTGCCCATATTTCCCACTTTTTGAATGGCTATCTTATCTTTTCTGCTTGCGTCTTTCGAAGATTTCCCATGTTCTAAATATCGCTGAGTATCATAGTACCAAGGTTTAATGCTTTTGTCAAATATACTCATGTTGCAGGAAGAGGCTTAGGCAAGTAAACGAAATGAACGTCTTTATTATCGTTGAGAAAAAAAGTTCGAACAAGCAAGCAAAATCAATGTCTTTATAAAAAATGCTGGATCAAATAGACTAGGAGGAACAGCTCCGTCATCCGCAGCACTGCCTTCTTCCTTGGCCTATGGTTCTTCGCTGTCATCCATGTAAGAAGCTTGGTGGTTGAGGGTTTGGAGGACAAAGGCTTCAGGTAGGCCAGAGTTGATCATGAAGGTGGGTGGTGGAACAAAGTGGTAGTTTGGTAGAGGGTTTTTGTGTGTTGGGTTGTTCTTTCTCTGGGTCGGGTATTTTGTGAGCATCGATGAGGTTTTGGATTTCATGCTTAAGGCGGGGGCAGTTGTCAGTGTCATGGCCTTTTTGTTGGTGGAAGTGGTAATATTGGTTCAAGTCAAAGTAGTGTGGCACGGGGTTTGGGATTGGTCTAGGGTCTAAAGGCTTCAGGAGTCCTTGTCCTTTCAACTTCTCAAGCACCTTTGACATAGGTCTACCAAGATTGGAGAATCGCCTATTTCTGACGGTAGCGACCTCGGCCGTAGTAGGCTTGGTCTCAGAATACCCCCCAAAAGTTCTTTTATTCTAGCCATACAACTTTTTGTTTTCAGCCTCCTCTTCTTCAATATCCATAACAGTCTCTCTCAACTGTCGGAAATCCACAATCATGGAGGTCATCCTCCTCAGCTTGCCATAAATTGAGGGCTTTGTACCCTTGATAGTCATCTTAATATGGTCATTCTCAGACGGCCGAGTCTGCATTTTCAAAAGTTGACCTCTCCAGCGGTCTACATACTCCTTGAAGCTCTCCTCCGGCTTCTACTTAGTGTTCTCCAAATCTCGGAGTGACAAATCAATCTCCAAGTCGGTAACATACTGTTTTAGAATTGCATCTGCCAATTCCTTCCAATCTTCTTTAACCTTTTTCTAGGCTGTGATACCAAACTACGGGTGTGCCCCCTCGAGCGACATCCCGAACATTTTCTGGACATGGCGCTTGGATAAACCCACTGAACTCAGAAACTGAAACATACTGACGAAGATGGACCCTCGGATCCCCATTCCCGTTAAATTTGGCCATGTCGGGCATTCTGAACTGAGCAGGCAACTGTTCCTCAAAGGTCATCGCCTCATAGTCTAGTAAGTCTTCATCCTTACCCTTCATCTTACGGGTAACAGACTCTACCTGGTCACGGAGTTTCTGCAATTCTGCCTGAGACCCAACTGTTCTCCCAGTGGCATAATTAGCCATATCATCCTCAGAAGCGGGGATGTCATCCCCCAACCCATTCGGAGGCTCCTCACGTCTTACATTCTCAGATTTTCCCCCAGCACGGGGCACAGCCATATTTGTCATGGCAGTAGTCAAGGCTTGCAATTGTTCAGTAATCTTGGCGAAACCATTCTCCAACTGATCTATCTGGGATACCCCATTATCGGATGTACTCATATCTATTACCGGTCTTTTAGTGAGTCTTCTCTCTTCCCTAACCCAACGGGAATCTTTGATGTCGTTTATAAACATATAGGGTGTTAACATGATGTATGTATGTATGAGGTGCATGAGATGCATGTAACATATAGAACATACTAAATCAATTAAAATTTTCAAACAAATCGGCCCATTATCATTTTAGAAGCTTTTGGGCTAACTGTCATAGGAGTGAACCCGTCCCAGTTTAAATGGCCCAACGAGTTCACATCTCATGGCAAGGAGTCCAACTAAATCCAAATGGTAATGTTCCGAACACAAGCACAAAATGGCCCATCAATATTTACAAGCCTTTTGCCCAATCGTCATAAGATACGTTCTTGTCCCAATTTAAATGGCCCAACAAGCCCACATCCCATGAGAAATGGTCCAAATGGATCCAAAGGACCATGTTCCCAAACACAAGCATACAGAAATAATTTCTATAGAGTGGCCCTTCAACATTTCAGAAGATTTTGGCCCAATTGTCATAGGATACGAACTCGTCCCAGTTTAAATGGCCCAACAAGTTCGTATTTCTGACAAGAAGTCCAACCGCATCCAAATGAGGATGGCCCACAAACACGAGGAAATATTTGCTATAGGTCATACAACACCGGTCTACCTGTGGGTTCGCAAGGGTGTAGACAAAGGCTCTCACCGGCGAAGGATGGCACACAACTAGGTCTCCCCACTCAAGGGTTCGAGTGACCAAGTGAGCGCACCCTTTTTTATACACTAAGGTACGTGCCAACGAGCTATGGGGTGTGACTGACTGTCAAATGGACTTCCCGTTGTAGATTCCCCAGAGGGAGGGTGGAGCGAGGCTCACTTAAATACCCAAGCCTCTTAGGCTCTATCGCTTGGTGTCAGGAATAAACAACGAGTCCTCCAAATTAGTCCATCACAATAGGCTACGAGTAGATGGCTATCTAGGTGCCTTCACAGCTTTTCCTTCTAGAAAGGTAGTGAGTGAATGAAGACACCAAACCATTACCTAGCCTCAAAATGCCTTTGATTAAACCCCTTTTAACCCAATGTAGACACGGTCAATTAAAGCACAAATCATAATATTACAAGACATTATTTTGGGGCCGATTCTCTATCCCCAGTGGAGTCGCCAAACTATGGGACACAAAAACTGGGCGACGCATGCTGTTCCGGGCTTGCGGCCCGATTAGGAGTACGGAGTAGTCCATGGGGGACTAAACCGGAGAATAATGGATTCGCCACCCGGTGTGAACCAGGAAAAAGATTTACGGCCGCACTCACCCCTCGCAAGGGAAGACCTCAAACCGTTGGGTTTGGAATGGTCCCTTACTTATGCCACTTGTAATAAAATGATTTGTGCAATAATATAACCAAACCTAAGCAACATATTTTTCCAAGTGTACAATAATCCTAAATTCACATACATGAAGATGAAGTTTGCATCTAAATTTGTATAGAACCTATATCCGAGTTTGCATGCTTTCAAAAATACATCATTATAACGGCAGGCATTCATAAATACAAAAATGCAAATAAATCATAGTGATACTAGCATGCGATATCAAAATGACGGTAAATATGCAATTTCACATTTTTAGACACAAAAGCGCAAACAAATAACATTCAAAATTTAAATAACGAATAATAAATAAATCAAAGCAACATAAAACGAAAGAATGTGTCGTTTACTCAAGCGGTACGTGGAATTGTATCCCGAGTACAGATCATACTACCGTCCATTCGGAATCGGCTATGAAATTTATGTCCGGGTTTCCATCCGATATACCGTGAGAGTTGACACATCTTTCATTTTATCCCAAGGCCACAACATACGATATTTCGTAATACATGCATATTTATCTACTCAAGGGCCACAACATGCATTTTAACATAATAATCATGCGAACAATACTCAATAAATAATAAAAATAAAACTGAAACGAGTGTGAAAAATACCCTCAGGTCTAACCTTTTTTGCCGACTTTCGGACTTGCGTTTCGCGGAGATCGGAAGGGTTAAAGCTCCTCACTTTTCCATTTCACTGGCTTAGCGTCTTAGCTCGCTGTTTCGCTATTTTGCTTGCTGTTTGACCTCCGTTTGGCTGCTGTTTTCTCTGTGTTTCTGCTTAATATTTCAGGTGTTCAAAGCTACTGTATTTTTTTGTTTTTTAGAGGTCCAGGGGCTGCTGTTTTGGGGTATTTTTTGGGGTTGTTTGCTCACTGTTTTAGGGTGGTTTCTTGGTCTGTTTTAAGGTGCTTTCAGGGCAGATTTTTGATGATGTTTGGGATAATTTTCACGGCAATTTGAGGGTTATTTTGAGGCAGAATTATGGGCTGTTGTGGGGGATGTTCTTTGCGTCGTGAAGGGGGTGGTGGTGCAGGGATATTTGTGGCGTGAATGGGCTGGTTGTGTAGGGAGATTTGTGGCGTGAAGTGGTTGGTTGAAGTTAGGGTTTGTTGGCTTGTTCAGGTGGAGTCGGTTTGGCTGGAGCAGTGAGTGTTTTATTTGTGCGTCAATGGCTATGGGGCAAGTGAAGGCAAAATGGATGTGTGTGAAGGTGCTTTGCATTTCTTGGCTAATCAAGTGAAGCGGTGGAGTGTGCTGCCAGGGTTAGTTTAACGGTAAAGGGCTGCTGGTCTGTGTGATGAGGGTGATTAGCGTGAGGCTGAAGAGTGTGATTTGAGGGACGTGAGGCAGGTGAATTGGCCGAGAGAGTGAAGATTGTGAGGCTTCAGAGTGGTTAGTTACTGAGGACGTGTTTAGCTTTACCAAGAGAAGCTAGGGCTATTGTTGTTGTTTTATTTTGTGTGAGTTGTGAATGGTCCAATCCTCCAGGGTTGAAATTTGTTGTTGTTTATATAGAGAAGGGTTAGGGCTTCTCCTTGTCTCACAAGGAAGGGATTTTGGCATTAAAAAGAGGATTTGATTTGGTGTTGGATAAGGAAAGGTTTTGATTGATTGGGGGGACAAATTTTGGTGAATTAGGAAGGTTGAAAATTTGATTGGTGTTCATAAGGCGTTTAATTTGTTAGATTAGGAAGTCAATATTTTTAATTGGTTATGATTGATTTTAATTAGGCATAATATTTCCTTAATTTAGTATATAATATTTTAAGTTAGGAAGTTACAATATTTTAATTTGGTATAATTATATTTTATGTCTTACTTAATTTGGTAAATGGTTTAATTGTTTTATTTAATTCAATTACATTATTTAATTAATATTTAATTTAATATTTGATTTAAATTACAGGTATTTTAGGGTGATATGGGCGTGTGGGCCTGGATGGTGGGCGTGGGCTTGGTGATGGTGGGTTAGGTGTTGTGTTGGCTAAATGAGTGGGTTTGGGCCAAGATTAAAAGGTTTGTGGGTTTTTTGGGCCGAGCATAATTTTTAAAACGGAGGTCCAACAAGCGAACCTGATGCTAAACACGTGAACTAAATCCAACAAAACGTCAATTCTTGACTCTTCCCTTCCGACGTCCATTTCCCACGGCTTCCGTGACTTAAAAGATAGTGCCTCCAAATGAGACTCATCATCGGGTTTCACATGCAAAAATGCAATGCCTACATCATCCCCAAAAATGATGTTGATGTGGGCCTCGACCCTGGGATTCATTCCCGAAACTGCTGACAATGTGGGCCTCGACCCTGGGACTCATTCCTGGATTCATTCCAAAACTCTGACGATGTGGGGCACGACCCTGTGATTCATTCCCGCATTCATTCCAAAACTGTGAAGATGTGGGCCTCGACCCTGGGATTCATTCCAAAATTCTGACGATGTGGGCCTCGACCCTGGGATTCATTCCCGGATTCATTCCAAGACTCTGCTGATGTGGGCCTCGACCATGGGATTCATTCCCGGATTCATTCGAAAACTCTGATGATGTGGGCCTCGACCCTAACTGCTGCTGATGTGTGGGCCTCGGCCATGGGACTCATTCCCGAAACTGATGATGTTATGTCTTTGTTTCTGGTTGACTTTCATTTGCCACTTTCTCATTTTCTTTAAAACCTGTGAACAAAAACAAGACAAAGATTGCGTGTATATGACGTGTATGCTTGCATGAATGTGTTTCCTATTCTGATGGGTTAGGTATTCCTTGTGCTCTTCGGTGCTTCTTGCCTACAAAATTCTTTGGTCGCCCCCTGGGTCTGCTTGCAATTTCCTTCTGCCAGTTCTCTTCTGGTGATTGTTCAGTTCTCTTTTGTCTCATGGCTCAAGTTCTTGGTATATCCCTTATTCACGGGGTGGTAGACTGGTCACCCCCAGTCTTGGTCTAGGTTTCGGCTCTCTTCTGTTTGCATTAGGTCAAGGTGGACCATGTGGTGGGGCATTCCATATCATCATACTATATTACATGCTACAAAATAGTCCCAATAGTTACACATATTATTACCCTCAAAGAATGCCTAGTATTGAAACCAGAGAACTTTCAAAACTTTCAACGCAACTCAAATCTAAGTCTTTGAATAAACGATCTAAGGTAGACTGAAAGTGTGTGTGTGTGCAAGGGTTCCTTCGCAGATTCATCCCCAGGTAAGCCAACTCAATGATTTCGTCAAAAAATCGGGATCGATGGGTCAAACCAACCTAGATGTCTCAATTATGCCTGCAGTTGCTTTTCTGTGCTCAATGTGGTATGGTTTTCTTTCTCTTTTGTCTCTCTTTTTTTTCTTTTCATTTTGAACTTCTTTTTTTCTTTTCTTTTTAATTTTCTCTTTTTTCTTTCTTTTTTTCAACACACCTACCCTTTAAGGTAGCATTTCTACTCTTGGTGGTCCTAATACTCACCCATGTGTAGCTTCACGCTTATCGGTTATAGGTGGTTCAATTCTTTTCCTTAAAGACTTTTCTTTTATTTTCAATCATACCACACATCATGACACAAGCAAATCAGGATAGACATCTAAGCAAACGGTCATTCACCGACCTACAATTTCTTCAACTAGTCACCTTGCCAACTACTCAGGTTTTCACCGCTAAGAACCTATAGTGAAGTGCTTATGAGTCTAATATAGATCAATCACTCAAAGTATCAGATAAAAGCACATCAAGAGTTTATCGTTTCTAAGATTTCACCCTAAAGCAAACGATTTCATCGTTGGACTTATGTCAAACTATCAAGGACTAAAAACAAACAACAAATTTTTTCTTTTCTTTCTTTTTTCTTTTTTCTTTTTTTTTTCTTTTTTTTTTCTGAAAGCCCCCTGATGGTCTTTCTATCCTTGCAGTAAAGATATTTGTTCCTCGGTTTCCTTTTCCACGATATCCATGTTTGCTAAACCCTCTTGACAAACTTTTTATTTTTAATCTCTAACCCAACGGATATCTATGATGGCTTTTAAGACACAAGGGTTAACATGATGCATGTATGCATGAGATGCATGAGATGCGTGTGATGCATGGAATATATATGTCGGCCCATTATCATTTTAAAGCATTCAATCATACTATTGCGCGGTTCAAACTTGTCCCAGTTGAAAAGGCCCAATAGGTTTACACTTTTACGATAACATGGCTAAACAACTTCAAATGATAAAAGGCCTAAACACAATATGGCCCATTGGTATTTCAGAAGCTTTTGGCCCAATTTCCATAAAGCACGGACTCGTCCCAGTTTAAATGGCCCAACAAGCCCATACCTCATGACAAAAAGTCCAACTGAATCCAAATGACAATGGTCCAAAACATAAAGGAATAGTTTCTATCGGTCCTACAACAACGGATTTACACGCGGGTTTATAGGGGTATAGACAAAGGCTCTCGTCGATGAAGGGTTGCCCACAACTAGGACTCCCCACTCAAGGGTTCAAGCGACCAAGTGAGCACACCTTTTTTATACCTTACGGTACGTGCCAACGAGTTATGGTGCGTGACTGACTGTCAAATGGATTTCCCGTTGTAGATTCCCCAAAGGGAGGGTGGAGCGAGGCTCCCTTAAGTACCCAAGCCCCTTAGGCTCTTATTGCTTGGTGTCAGGAATAAACAACGAGTCCTCCAAATTAGTCCATCACAGTAGGCACAAGTAGATGATTATCTAGGTGTCTTCACAGCTTTTCCTTATAGAAAGGTAGTGCATGAAGGAAGACACCAAACCATTACATAGCCTTAAAAAGTGCTTTTGATTAAACCCATTTCAACCCATGGTAAACACGGTTAACTAAAGCACAAATCACAATCATTAAAAGACATTATTTCGGGGCCAATTCTCTATCCCCAGTGGAGTCACCAGACTGTAGGACACATAAATCGGCGATGCTGTTTCAGGCTCGCGGCCTAGTTGGGAGTACGGAATAGCTCGCGAGGAACTAAACCGGAGAAATAACATAGAGTCGCTACCCGGTGTTAACCGGGACAAAGATTTAAGGCCGTACTCACCCCTCGCAAGGGAAGACCTCAAACCTGTTGGGTTCAGAATGGTCCCTTACTTATGCCACTTGAAATGATGTGATTTGTGCAATATCTTAACCGAATCTTCGCAACATGCTCAAGAAAAACCTATATCTAGTTCATGTTCATAAAGATAAATCCTATGTCTAAGTTTGCATTCTTGGAAAGTAAGTCCTCATAACACATGACAACACACGACAATCTCATGAACATATTTCAATTATATAATGCGAAAAGCAAACAACAACATAAACCTAAAGCAAATTCCAAACGCAAAACAAATAACTATTCATGCTTAAAAATAAGCAATTAAATCATGCTTAAAAAATAAATAACATACTAGACTAAATCATGATCGCATACATGTTTGGGTGAAACAAAATACGTGTGTCTCTTAAGTAGTACATGGCATGTATCCCGAGTGCAAACCGCACTACCATCCATTCGGATTCGGCTACGGAATTTACGTCCGGGTTTCCATCCGATATACCATAAAAGAGAACACGCATTCCGTTCACCCGGAATTCACATCATGCATCAACAAACAACTTGTTGGAGTTTCTAGAGGTCCCAAGATCAAATCAAGACATGAAATAATGCGTGAATACATCAATGGAGGTAGCGGAATACTCACATTGATCGGTTATGTCGATTTGAAGACGAATCAAGGCCAAAAACGTACTGCCTTGTTCACGCCACTGCAACCAGTCCAGTCCTGCTCTGTCTGGCAGTTTCGGGTCTCAAAACGAAGCTCCAAACTCCGTCGGATGAGTCCCGCCTCATGGGTGAACCTCCCTACCACCTTCGCAAGACTCGTAGTGTGCTAGCACTTGCGGTTTTCACCATGAAAACCCAACCCTTGCTTCCCTTTAGTGTCACGTTTTTCTGGTTCAAAACCAGTCCCAAAATTCTGTTTTGGGCGTGAGAGGAAGAGAGAAAATGTGAGAGATGAAATTGTGTTAAGTTAAAAATGATTTACCAAAAATCAATTTATATTTATGCCATAATATTTATTAAATTAATAATAAATTTATGACACAAAACATGCAATGGCTTAGAGTGTCAAACACTCAAACTCCATGCAATGACATTGAGTGCAATGTACACAATCTACATGCAAAGCATTAGAATGACATGTGTCATAGGCCCCACACGTTTCCAAATGAAAGTGGGCCCACGTGCACTCACGCGTTCGGGTTCGATATTTCCGAAATACCGAGCTTACGTCGCGACGTTAATTCAATCGAATTTAAATAAATAATTGCGCCTGGCGTAATTATTATTTACGTCGCTAACGAATAATTCTAAATTAACTCGTTTGCCCGAATTAAAATCTAATTTTAATTCCGCGTCGAAATCTAATTCGTCTAATATATCGAATATATATTAATACATCGATTAATTCCGAATTAATCGTTCTCTCTCTTTAGACGACATTTTATCCCGGATAAAACATCTCTGTTATTAATCCTAGATTAATTTTATCTCTCTTCTGTATAATCCCAGATTATTCAAGAGTGCGAGTTGTGCGTCATCGGTGGATTATCGGGAAGCGACCCATGAGATCCCCGGATAATCTGGCAGTAAATACGGTCGTCGGAGTATCCGAATCACGTACGTACCAAGTACTACGTTCTACCGATTTACGAGACAAGGTCGACTCCTAGCAAAGCACCAAGTCTTCCCAAGTTCTCCGGACATATTCATCAAAGAATATCTAGATCTGTATCAAGCGTAGTATACAATTGTATTGTGCATATCGGCCCAGTATCGGATAATCACGTGCTAGGCTTGGGGCTGGATAAGTGTCTGCCCCGTACGAAGCACATGTCGGATGTCTGGTAACTAGTCTCTATAATCGGATATACATGACCTTGTCATAATATCCCGATGGCCGCGCAGCACTTAAGAGCACTAATATCATATCCTGCGTGACATCATCTCCAATATGACTGAAGTGATACTTCCATCTTGACATCACACCCAATACTCTACGACTCTCTGATAAACCAGAAGTGGTTGTACTCAGAAACCCGTTTAAAGTCCCCTACCACCAAGACCAAAGTTTATCGATTATCGTAAGTATTAGCGATGTAAGTCTCAGGTTAAGACCATACACACCTACCTTGATTTCGGCCTCCCATAGACACATAGTCATAATACCAATGGGATTCCGAGGGGTCTATCCAGAGCGAAGCTGTTTCCCGTACCGTCGGTGAAACACGACCTCCTATCGCACTTGCATATGTATCCAATACTTATATATATGAGAACTATGTCGTTGTGCCCTCACAAACGCGCACAAGTGCAATACTAGCCTATTCCGCATTATCGATGTCCAGTCTCGATAATACTACGGCTAGGGATATTTAATGATTAAACCTTCGGGGACTGATACTGTCTCATATCATTCTCAGTCCAGGTACTAATCATAGGGACCTCTCTTCATTTATATATCTATGGTGATCTAATCACAAATGATGAGAGTGCAATTTCTTGTCACATATTATTAATTGCTACAACAACACAATGATCTGTGCAAATAGTGATGCTATGGGTCATTTTGTCCAACAATCTGCCACTTGGCACATAGCCAGTCACTCAAGTGTCCCCACACCTGAACTATGTACGGTTCGCTCAAATTGCTGAGGAAAGGTTTTCGTCAGCGGATTTGCTTAATTATCGTCTGACGCGATTTACACGATCATCACATCGCCACGATGTATGATCCGAACGAATCAGATGATATTGAAGTATATATCTGGATCGTCGATGAGACCTTTAATTCTTTAGCCTCTGCTGACGCCTAGCTCAGCTGCTAACAGAACCATATCTAATCTAATTAGATTTATTATCGATCCAAATGGCTTCTATTGCTGCCTCAGCTGCAGCAATAGTCCGCATTTGTTGTTAATTCGGCAACAGTTATCTTACTCGGAAGATTTCCAGCTCACTGTCCCGTTATTCAAACTTTATAGTACCGCAGTATTTAATCGTTTGGAAACTTGCAGTGGTGATCCCAGTCACTTGAAGTTCTCCTCTCCATAGTTTAAGATAGCATCTTTAGTTCTCAGAGATACTAACAGATGTTCTTAACTTCAATCCAGTGACTATCACTTGGATTGACCCGATTGTGACTCCATATGCTCGAAGCGTATGAGACACCAATACAAGTACATTTTAAATGTACAATTTCCCAGAGAGTGTTAACAAACTCCAAATCTAGCCCAGTAGATCTTTATTCCTTGAATAAAGGTTGTTACTCCCCAGAATTCTACGGAGAATGTCTATGAAAGAATATTTATGAAAGCCAAGCTTTCACCAATAGCTATATGGGAATATGGGAATTTCACTGTCAGTGCGCTCTCCCACTAACCTCCTTATATACACAAGAATTATTTCGTTTTGAGTCAAATCATAAACCATTATGATTATTTCAAAACGTCAGTTCCAAGAACCTTATGCTTGCATCAATCCAAACATGGATCGAATAACCCGCAAACCTTGTTTGTCGGTTATATAAAATCGTCAGGATGTTGTAAAACATCCTCCAAAAGGTTTCCTTTTCAGGAAAGCGATTTTGATTTATAACTGACACATTTCATAAATGAAATATACAGTTAATTTTTTTTTTTTTTTAAGCATTTTCAAAATGGATTTACCATGGCAACAGGTAAAAAGGTTGAACCGTTATTAACACAATGTTGATAACGATACCTTTCCGTCAAAACCTTAGGTTTGCACGTTGGTATGTTGCCTTCCATGTATGTCTTCCTTGAAGACTTTAATGTACCAAAGGCACAACGCCTTGTGGTACAACAACTAGTATCCAACATAGTTGTATTAACATGGAATCCATTTCGGACTCATGGAACTTTGCCATAACATGGAGTCGCTATACCTCGTATCGTTTCACTCATTTAATCTAACGTAGTCGGATGGTACACCCCATAAGATTGACATCTTTATGAGGTGAGATCAGAAACCCATACCCTAGGTTGTTTTCTGACTCTATCCGATCTACTAGGTTCTTGTGTATTTGAAGATTAATGGTATAGTTTCATCATAGATGAACTATTTGTGTTCCATTAAGGACTTCGTGCCTTGAACAATATTACTCCGATTTTCATCGAGTATCACTATCCTCCCACTGACCACTGCTATCGGTATTCCTCTCAGGAAAACCGCATGGTGAGCAGTTCAGACATTACATTGTTCTCATGTGGGATTTATAAGTACTATACTTAAGGTTTCCCTTAGGATAACCTATATTGGCACTTATCCAATTTGGGTCCTTAGTTTGGTATCATCCAAACGCTATGCCTGGCATACCCAAATTATCAGGAATGAGAAACCTCGTTTCTTCCCTGTTCATATCCTATATGATATCTGTCAAACAGATTTATATGGAACCTTATTCTAAATAAGTTTTGCACTGTTAATACATATCCGGTTGAAGGAGATAGTAGCTCAGAGCGACTCGTGATAAACCTTATCATGTCCAACAAAAATTTGGTTTTTAGTTCGGACACACCGTCTAACTAACGTGTCACGGGAGGAGTCCTCATATGAAAGAATACCGTACTCTTTCATTTACGTATGAAACTTACTGCTTAAGTATTTTCCACTACGGTTTTAACCGTGGCGGAATAATACTACAGCCGATCTGTTTGTCTACTTCGTGTCGAAACTCTAAAGTTTCCGATCTGTGTTCTCAAAAGAAACACATAACCACAACGTGATGTCACATCCAAGGTCACGAAATATTCATGTTCACATCTAGCCTAGCTAGATATGGGCCCACTTACTTCACCATGAATAGGGTAACAGATCGGTGGCCCTTTTACTATTACCAAGTAAATAGTATTTTAGGTATTTAACCTAATAAACTAGATTCGTAGACCTTATTTGAATAGTCAAATCAGTCCTAGTATCCACTCTTCAAAAGTGTGGATATACGAGTCTTGTTTAATAAACTAGATTCGTAGACCTTATTTGAATGGTCAAATCAGTCCTAGCACCCACTCTTCAAAAGTGTGGATATACGAGTCTTGTTTAATTGTGTCCAGACAACAATGCCACAAATAAGTCTCTATTGATCAAATCAATTTGAGCTATTTATTTGTCATTTTATATGTTTTTGAGATTTTATTATATTCAAAATATAATTCTGTTATTTACATCCAATGTATTTATCTCAGTATCAACTTTATATAATGAAACACTTTAGTGTTCTAGAATATAAAGGTTTTATCCGCATCGGGTTTAAACACTGATATAGAGATAATGTCTCTAGTCAAACTAGTTACATTATAACATTCCTAATTTAAGTACATACCCAAATGGTAGTTCCTAAATTTAGGTATCTACGGTCGAAACAGCGACTTTCGTCCCGTTTCCAATTCGCAGAGAAATCTCGGCTTGAAGCCAGTATCCAGCTCACGCGGATTCTGAACGTCAATACATATACGTATTATGTACCACACTAAGTATTTAAAATCTAATTTCAATACTAGTAGTGAATATAACTTTGACAAACATTTTTAAAGTCAGAGTCTGCCCTTTCTTTAATTCCTTCGTTACTCACCATATCCAATGGTTGTCGCTACGGGATATGTCAATTATCCTTTTCAATATTTCACAACCTTTGGCCAAGCCTTGGGTTTCGGAATATCGAAACGATGTGCACCTTGTGCTACATGCCCAATTGCAAACTTTGACTTTTCTCCACTAGAATAGTCAATTAATTCTCCAAGAATTATTAATTGCAATTTTAATACTTTTAAATCTAAAGATAGATTTATTGTAAGTATATTAATTAAGCACTAAGTCATCATCACATAAATCTTCCAAAGATTTTATGCTCTACTATTTGCTTAATTATGGGCTTAGTCATAATAAGTTATTTTATCAAATAAATTAACCTATTATTAATTCCCAATTGAAAATTAAATCATTTAAAACATTTAATCAAAGATTATATATTTTAAATATTCAACCTTTCAATTCTTTCTTGATTTCAATAGTCCAACTATTTAATCAATTTTAATAAGGTACTATTTATTATAATGATTACAATAATCCAAATTATTTAATCAACTATAATTTTAATATTGATTACTAAATCCCATTTAAAATCAACTATCATTTAATTCAAATTTATTGATTACTATAATCCAATTAAAATCAACTATAATTTTAATATTGATTACTATAATCCCATTATAAAATCAACTATCATTTAATTCAATTATATTGATTACTATAATCCAATTATAAAATCAACTATAATTTTAATATTGATTACTATAATCCCATTATAAAATCAACTATCATTTAATTCAATTATATTGATTACTATAATCCAATTATAAAATCAACTATATATTGAATGAGTTTGTATATAGTCCAACTATATATATAATTTAAAACAACATAAAATATTAGTCCAACTAATACTTTTAATTAATATGACGAGTAAAATATAAATGAGCGTGTTTAGCGAGTAATTGAACGAATGTTGCAAATTCAATACTTGCCTCCCACTATTTTTCGTCGAGCCTCTAACCCTCTGTGGAGTACTCGGGAAACCGTGTTTCCTAGTGGGCTAGGATCCTATTAAATAACACACAACCCTGACTTTGGTCAATAAAAAGTTGTATGCTATTTAACTAGGTAGATCTCACAGATCAATTGGATCTCATCCAATTCCTAGATCCGGTTAGGTGGACATCCAAGTCCGAAACATATGTATAATGTCAATGTATCCAATACATTTCCCTAACCATATCCTCCGAATCATCTAGGCCTTGGCTTTGGCCAAAAACAACCTAATGATCCAGTTAAGCAGGACCCATTGACGAGGAAAGTTTCGTAATCAATGTCATTGGACAAAAAGTGATCTGACTTTGGCCAATAAAAATCACGATTTGGACAAGACACCGATATGCAACAAAACTCTCATGATTCAAGTACATCCTTGATTGACAAAGGTCTTGACTTTGGTCAAAAACAAACCAATGCCAACTTCGGATCTTGAACAAGAATCATTCAATGGAAGGATATTTGCTTAATATAGATTGAGGGATTTTCGCGTGCAAATTGGCTACCAATTTAATTATCTTTGTTAAGGTCTCATCATCATACACCCTACATTGAAACATGCATTCTAAATACATAATAAAGCGTAGAATATATAATGAAATAACATATACATGATGGATTATCTATCATTTGCATACTATATACTTACATGATCTAGATCAAATCTCTCCCTTTCTCACTCAAGCTAGCACTTGTACTACTTCTACCCGTTACACTACACTTCTAAAGAAACCTCATATAAATAGAGGGGAATAGGTGAGAAGAGAATACAAAGAGAAGAAGGTGATAAGCTGGACACGCAGGTCCAATTTAATAAATCAAATTTATTACAACAATTTCTAAAATTGCCCACCCGACTAATATCCATCCGATATACATTATTCATTCAACACAACCACGTATTCACACACATAAGCATGCTATCAATCAATCTAATCAAATTAATTAATCTGATAATTAAGTGATCATCCAATGTTCAAACAACGATTTGATTTTGTTCGAGTCAAACTCGTTTTTGCGATAAGTACTTAAAGTACGAATTCATGAATTAAATTAAACTACATCATTAATCTAATTTAACATGTATTTAATACTAATTCACTATTCAATTCCAATTAAATATTACACTTTTATTTAATAATCCTTTTACGATTTAAATTCCAAATCTAATCGTAACGCGTCTCAAAGACCGATTAACGTCCAACGTCAATTCAATTAAAGTCCAATGGGCTTTTGATTGATTTCTTAAGGCGTGGACTTTTGGTCAACTCGGGTCAAACCGATAACCAAAGTCCAATCCGGGATTTACCCCATAAGCCCATAAATCAATCTTGGCCCATTAGGCCCAATTGAACTTTAAAGGTTCATTAGTCGCAATTTGGGCTTTATGGTTAAGGTTTTGGGCCCAATTGGATCCAATCCACTTGGCCTAAACCAAACTTGATAAATCAAGCCCAATAGGCCCAATTACACTTTAAATTCTAATTTCCAAAATTAGGCCCAATTAATTAAATCCAAAAATCCAATTTTCACAATTTAATTACCAAAAGTGCATTATATGATTAATCAACTAAATCAACATTTCCAAAACACTAAATTAGTCCAATTAATCATACTTAATTCATTATTACATGTCAAACACACATAATGAAAAAATCAAAACCCATAAACATGCTTCAATGCTCTCGGCCAAGGAAGGTGATTTTGTGTCCGATTCGGTTTCGATCCAATCAAACCTACAATCGACATCAAATCAACATCCGATTTGATTTCATACACATCCAATGTCACAAAACCAAAATTACCAAGACATTAGGGCAATGACACATTCGGCCAAGGTAAGGAATTTGGGGTTTTTTGTCCAATTCGAAATCCAATCCAATTCGATTCAAATTAACATCAACCTAAATGATTCTAACTCATCAAATGAATCAAAATCACAAAATTCCAAGAATCCAAAATACAATAAACATTCGGCCAACATGATATTTTTGGGGAAAATTATTCCAATCAATTTTCACAAATTGGTCCAACCAAAATGAATTTAAACATGTTAAAACATACTCAAACAAGCAATTTATTCAAATAATGCTCAAATCACATTTACCCAAATTTTAAACCCTACAAATTTCATGCTTGCAACATTAGCTCATGATGCCATTGTTGGAGTTTCTAGAGGTCCCAAGATCAAATCAAGACAGAAATAATGCGTGAATACATCAACGGAGGTAGCGGAATACTCACATTGATCGGTTATGTCGATTTGAAGACGAATCAAGGCCAAAAACTGTATCTCCTGTTCACGCCACTGCAACCAGTCCATGCTCACTCTTGGCAGTTTCGGGTCCTCAAAATGAAGCTCCAAACTCCGTCGGATGAGTCCCGCCTCATGGGTGAACCTCCCTACCACCTTCGCAAGACTCGTAGTGTGCTAGCACTTGCGGTTCTTCACCATGAAAACCCAACCCTTGCTTCCCTTTAGTGTCACGTTTTTCTGGTTCAAAACCAGTTCCCAAAATTCTGTTTTGGGCGTGAGAGGAAGAGAGAAAATGTGAGAGATGAAATTGTGTTAAGTTAAAAATGATTTACCAAAAATCAATTTATATTTATGCCATAATATTTATTAAATTAATAATAAATTTATGACACAAAACATGCAATGGCTTAGAGTGTCAAACACTCAAACTCCATGCAATGACATTGAGTGCAATGTACACAATCTACATGCAAAGCATTAGAATGACATGTGTCATGTGGGCCCCACACGTTTCCAAATAAAGTGTGCCCCACGTGCACTCACGCGTTCGGTTCGATATTTTCGAATATCGAGCTTACGTCGCGATGTTAATTCAATCGAATTTAAATAAATAATTGCGCCTGGCGTAATTATTATTTACGTCGCTAACGAATTAATTCTAAATTAACTCGTTTGCCCGAATTAAAATCTAATTTTAATTCCGCGTCGAAATCTAATTTCGTCTAATATATCGAATATATATTAATACATCGATTAATTCCGAATTAATCGTTCTCTCTCTTAGACGACATTTTATCCCGGATAAAACATCTCTGTTATTAATCCTAGATTAATTTTATCTCTATTCTGTATAATCCCAGATTATTCAAGAGTGCGAGTTGTGCGTCATCGGTGGATTATCGGGAAGCGACCCATGAGATCCCCGGATAATCTGGCAGTAAATACGTTCGTCGGAGTATCCGAATCAACGTACGTACCAAGTACGTACGTTCTACCGATTTACGAGACAAGGTCGACTCCTAGCAAAGCACCAAGTCTTCCCAAGTTCTCCGGACATATTCATCAAAGAATATTCTAGATCTGTATCAAGCGTAGTATACAATTGTATTGTGCATATCGGCCCAGTATCGGATAATCACGTGCTAGGCCTGGGGCTGGATAAGTGTCTGCCCCGTACGAAGCACATGTCGGATGTCTGATAACTAGTCTCTATAATCGGATATACATGACCTTGTCATAATATCCCGATGGCCGCGCATCACTTAAGAGCACTAATACCGTATCCTGCGTGACATCATCTCCAATATGACTGAAGTGATACTTCCATCTTGACATCACACCCAATACTCTACGACTCTCTGATAAACCCAGAAGTGGTGTACTCAGAACCCGTTTAAAGTCCCCTACCACCAAGACCAAAGTTTATCGATTATCGTAAGTATTAGCGATGTAAGTCTCAGGTTAAGACCATACACACCTACCAGAGCGAAGCTGTTTCCCGTACCGTCGGTGAAACACGACCTCCTATCGCACTTGCATAAGTATCCAATACTTATATATATGAGAACTATGCCGTTGTGCCCTCACAACGCGCACAAGTGCAATACTAGCCTATTCCGCATTATCGATGTCCAGTCTCGATAATACTACGGCTAGGGATATTTAATGATTAAACCTTCGGGGACTGATACTGTCTCATATCATTCTCAGTCCAGGTACTAATCATAGGGACCTCTCTTCATTTATATATCTATGGTGATCTAATCACAAATGAAGAGTGCAATTTCCTTGTCACATAGTTAATTTGCTACAACAACACAATGATCTGTGCAAATAGTGACGCTATGGGTCATTTTGTCCAACACAACTCTCATGCGATAATATATTAAAATAAATAAAAAACGAAGGATAATAAATAAAGAAGGTGCCCTCAGGTCTAACCTATTTTATCGTCTCTCGAAAGCGCGTTACACGGCCATCGGAAGGGTTGATATTCCGTAACTTTTCTGGTTTAATAATCCAATGTTTTTTCTCGCTGTTTCACTGTTTGGGCTGCTATTTTCACTCTATTTTGCAGCTGTTTGTGTTGTATTTTCTGGTCACTATTTTTTGGTAATTAGGGGTTTGTTTTTGTGGTTTTTGAAGGGTTTGGTACTGCGGTTTTTGTCACTGTTTTGGGAAGTTTTTTTATGCAGTTTTCAGTGTAGTTTTGGGGCTAATTGAGGGAGTTTATACGGTAAAAATCTGGGCAGTTTAGCGTGGAAAAACTGTGCAGAATGTGCATGCAGTGTGCGGTGAAACTGGACAGAATGTGAGAAGGGGTTTTGGCATTGATTGAGGGTTGGTCAGGGAAGTGCTTTGTGGCGTTAATTGGGGTTGTTGAAGGTACAGATTTGATTTGTGAAGTTGAGGGGTGATGTGGAGTTTATTAGGCGTGAGTGGGCTGTGAGTTGGCCATGGTTTTGTTGTTTTGTGGAGTGTATTTGTTTGTTGGTCAGTGTGCGATGAGGCTATGTGTACGTGGGGGCAGTGTGAGGGAAGGGCTGCGTGAAGAGAGGGACCAATGTTGTGTCGGTGTGGAGAGAGATAAGGAGAGAAATGGGCGTGAGCTTTTATTTTTCACGTTCTGGATGGTTTATTTAGTTAGTGGGTTGGTCAAGGTGGCTTGTGGACGTGCTGATGTGTTTTGCGTGAAGTTGAGGGGTAATTAGTTGAATGGCTGTTGTGATTCACCGATCACTCTAGAGAGTATTTGAGGAAAACCGAATTGCTATCTATTACTTTCAAGAATAGATTACAAGTTTACAACTAGCAACTTAACAAAAAAAACCTCACACTCTCTATGTATTTTCTACACTCTTTGGGATGATTTTCACAAAACTATGGTGCTCCTTTTATAGTTGCCAAAACGTGTTGCTAGCTTCTTCAACACGTTTTGCTTTTTCCAGCTTCTTCAACAAGTTTTGCTTTTATCAGCTTCTTCAACAAGATTTGCTTTTGTCAGCTTCTTCAACAAGATTTACTTTTGCTTACTGACTCCAACAAATCTCCCACTCGGTGAAGATTTGCCCTAAAATCCGACCCGAACATCAATCATCCAAACCAGATCCTCAAAAGGATCCTCCCCTAGCTGCATCTGTATGACTGCCTACGTACCCTGAATTGGGATCAAGCCAATCGTAGTTCTCTGAAACTCCCCACTCTGACTATGTGGAGAGTTTTGTCATCCCGGCTATGTCTCTGCACAACTCTAGCTTGTCCCGAGTAATCACCTTTGTTAACATGTCTGCTGGATTCTCATCTATATGAATCTTCACTAGTCTTAGCAGTTGTTGATCCATCACCTCGCGTTTTCAGTGATAGCGAATATCAATGTGCTTCGTCCGGGAGTGATACATTGAGATTTTGCTCAAGTCCAGAGAACTCTGACTGTCACAATGTATCTTGTAATCTGTCTGCTTGATTCCTAACTCTTGGAGAAAACGTTTTAGTCACAACATTTCCTTTCCTGCCTCAGTTATGGCAATGTACTCAGCCTCTGTTGTGGATAATGCAATACACCTCTACAATCTTGACTGCCATGACACAGCTCCCCCTGCAAAAGTGTAGATGAATCCTGGTGTAGATTTCCTACCATCAAGATCTCCCGCCATATCTGAATCTGTATAGCCTTCCAAGATCGGATCAGCTCCCCGTAATACATAAGAAACTTCGTTGTACCCTTGAGGTACCTGAGAATCCATTTGACTGCCTCCCAGTGTTGTTTTCCAAGGTTAGAGAGAAAACGGCTCACTACACCCACTGCGTGTGCAATATCTGGCCTGGTACACACCATTGCATACATTAGGCTTCCAACAGCTGAAGAATATGGTATTGCTGACATTTCCTCTATCTCTTTCTTGGATGAGGGGCACGAACTCTTGCTCAGTTTGAAATGGTGCGCTAGCAGAATGCTGACTGGTTTGGCTTTCTGTATATCGAACCTTCTGATTACCCGTTCAATATACCTTTCCTGTGAAAGCCACAACTTCTTGTTTTGTCTATCACGAACAATCTCCATTCCCAAAATCTGTTCAGCTGGTCCTAAGTCTTTCATGTCGAAAGCCTTGGAGAGTTCCTTCTTCAGCTGGCTGATCTTCGTTGCTTCTTGTCCAACAATCAACATGTCATCTACATACAGTAGAAGAGCAATGAAATTTCCATCTAGAAACCTCTGAATGTATACACACTGATCTGCTGCAGTTCTTTTGTAGCATTGACCCACCACGAATGAGTCGAACTTCTTGTACCACTGCCTTGGTGCTTGCTTGAGCCCGTACAAGCTCTTTTTCAGCTTGCAAACAAGGTTTTCTTTTCCTGAAACCTTGAATCCTTCTGGCTGCTCCATGTAGATTTCTTCATTTAGATCACTATGAAGAAATGTTGTTTTGACATCCATCTGTTCAAGCTCCAAGTTCAATCTGGCTACCATTCCTAAGATGACTCGGATTGAAACCATTTTTACCACCGGTGAAAATATCACATCACAGTTAATTCCCTTTTTCTGTAGGAACCCTTTGACCACTAGTTGAGCTTTTTGTTTCACTACTTTTCTACTGCCATCTTTCTTGAGCTTGAACACCCATTTGTTCTTCAGTGCCTTCATTCCATGTGGGAGTTTTACTATCTTATAAGTGTTATTTTTCTGCAGAGATTCCATCTCATCCTGTATTGCATGCAGCCATTTGTCTTTGTCTTTATGAGATACCGCTTCGTTGAAGGTTTTTGGCTCCCCCTCGTCAGTAAGCAGAATATATTCTGATCCTGAGTATCTCGGATCTTCGTACTGGAGGTTCTGGCTGTCTGTTGTCATCCAGATCTGTGGATGATCCTGAAGCCTCTAATGGAACAGGCTGCATCTCCCTCTGCTCAACACCTCCTTCCTCCTCTGGTTCTGCTTCTGGTATGTCTTGCACCCTATCATCATTTGTGGCCATTGGTGTTGGTGCTGGGGTTGTGTTTGGATTTGCATCGGTATTGTCGGCACTGGTTTTAGAAGACATCTTGGGCTTTTCAATGTCTTCTATTGTCTGGTCTTCAAGAAACACTACATCTCTGCTTCTGATGACATTCCTTTCCTTCGAGTCCCATAGCTTGTATCCAAATTCCTCATCTCCATAGCCTATGAAGATGCATGGAGTAGTCCTTGCATCGAGCTTCTGCCTGAGCTCCTTGGATAAATGTGCAAATGCTAAACATCTGAATATTCTGAGGTGAGAATATGAGGGATTCTTACCAGACCACACTTTCTCCGGAATCTCGAAGGTCAACGGTACAAATGGTGATCTGTTGATCAGGTAGTAGGTGGCATGAACAACTTCTCCCTAGAATGGATTTGGCAGCTTAGTCATACTGATCATGCTTCTGACTTTCTCCATAATGGTGCGGTTCATCCTTTCAGCGACACCATTGTGTTGTGGGGTGCGTGGAACAGTCCTCTCGTGTCGATTGTTGTGGCTTACGCAGTAGGCATCGAACTCCCTGGAAGTGTATTCGCTTCCATTGTCTGTGCGAAGGCACTTCAGTTTCTTCCATGTTTCACGCTCAACCATGGCATGGAACAGTTTGAAATAGTCCAGGACCTGATCCTTTGTTTTCAGAAAATACACCCGCACTTTCCGAGAAGCATCGTCAATAAAAGTCAGAAAATATTTATTACCGCCTAGTGAGTTTACCTCCAAGGGACCACATACATCAGAGTACACCAGACTGAGTAACTCTGATTTCTTTGTAGAATAGAATTTGAAAGAGACTATGTATTGCTTACCGAATAGACTGTGATTTCAAGGATCCAGAGAAGCATTTTTGGAGACAGTGATTAGATCCTTCTTTGTCAAGGTAGACAACCCTCTTTCACTCATGTGACCGAGTCTCTGGTGCCACAGATTCTGAGAAGCCTCCGGTTCAGCTACATTTAGGCTTTCTGCACATATCTTCACATGAGTCTTGTATAAGGTTCCACAGATGTGCCCTCGGGCGATGACCATGGCAGCTTTTATCATCCTCCAGGTGCCATTGCTGAAGTGGCTAGCATAGCCCTTTTTGTCAAGGGCTACCCCCTAGAGTAAGTTGAGCCGAAGTTCTGGAACATGTCTGACGTCCTTCAGGGTTATTGTATACCCTGCATTTTTCCGCAATTATATTTCACCAATTCCTACTATCTGAGAAGAACTGGTATTCCCCATCTTCACTGCTCCAAAGTCTCCTGCTCTGTATGTTGTCAAGAAATCCCTGTGAGGAGTGACGTGGTAGGATGCTGCAGTATCTACCACCCACTCGACATCCTGAGTTGCGGTGTGAAGGCATGCTTCTTCCTGGCCGGAGCATATAGCTTCATCTACTGTGGTAACTACTAGTGTCTCTGCGTCATTCTTCTTCGGCTGGTTATTGCCTTGTCCCTGCTCCCATTGCAGTTTCCGGCAATTTTTCTTCAAGTGGCCTTCTATGCCACAATGGAAGCACTTGTATGTCTGTTTCCCGCCCTTGGATCTGCCCCTGCTTTTGCTTCTGCCTCTCCTCCCACCTTGATGTTTCTCCTGTTGTATTCCTCGCTGCTCCGAGACAAGGGCTTCTGTTTGATCTGAGCCCACGTCTTTTCTTCTAGCTTCTTCATTTGACAGGGCATCATTTACCATAGGCATGGTAAGTTTTCCTTCTGGAGCTGAGTTTCTAAGAGTAACCACCAAAGTCTCCCAGCTATCAAGAAGAGAACTGAGTAGCAAGAGGGCTTGAACTTCATCTGCAAGTTGCATGTCTACTGCAGACAACTGGTTCACCAGGCTTTAGAACTCGTTGGTGTGTTCTGCAACGGAAATTCCACTCTGTAGCTTCAGGTTCACCAAACGCCTCATGATTAAGGCTTTATTCCGAGTTGTTTTGGCCTGGAACATGTCTTCTAATTTTCTCAACATTTCATAAGCATATGTGTCATGTGCTACATGGTGGAAGACATTGTGACCAATCCACTGCCTAATCTGACCTAAAGTTTTGTTGTTGAGTTTATTCCAGTCATACTCCTTAACAGACTCTGGTTTCACTCCCTTCAACTCGATGACATCAAACAGATCTTTACAATGCAAAAAAATCTATCATCCGAGGTCTCCAGAGGGAGTAATTAATTGCAGCCAGTTTAATCATTGCACCAGAATGAGAATCCTCCATTTCCATTTTAAGTTTTAAAGTTTAAAGTGAAAATAGATAAAAATTGGGGCTGAATTGCACAAATTCGAGGTCACCGTTGTGTCCGAAATGGTCAAAAATGGTGGAATAGACACTTCGTTGGTCTAAATCCGACACATGGGCTGATTTGTAAATTCCTAAAAGTTCTGGGGCAAAACTGTAAATTTCAAAAGTTCAGGGGGCTAAATGAAATTTACCAGGCTGCTGACGTGGCAGTGCTGATGTGGCACGTGGGAACAGTTTTGCTGATGTGGCAGACACGTGGCACTGACGTGGTGGCTGACTGGACTCGTCTTCAACCTCCAGAGGCGCGTGTAGCGCGTGGCCGAGAATCTTCTTCGCTCGCCGGCGCGTGTTGGCGCGTACGGAGTCTTCCGGCCTCTGTTTGGCCGCCGCGAAATACCACCGAGCTCATCTCGACGTGAACTAGCTGATGGTGCCCTCAAATTGGATTTTTGACAACTTTCGTCAGAACCAGTTTTCCGATCGGAAGCTCTGTTAATCGATTTTACGACCCAAAGAATAACTGAAGCTCTGATACCACTTGTTGTGATTCACCGATCACTCTAGAGAGTATTGGAGGAAAACTGAATTGCTATCTATTACTTTCAAGAATAGATTACAAGTTTACAACTAGAAACTTAACAAAAAAAACCTCACACTCTCTCTGTATTTTCTACACTCTTTGGGATGATTTTCACAAAACTATGGTGCTCATTTTATAGTTGCCAAAACGTGTTGCCATCTTCTTCAACACGTTTTGCTTTTTCCAGCTTCTTCAACAAGTTTTGCTTTTATCAACTTCTTCAACAAGATTTGCTTTTGTCAGCTTCTTCAACAAGTTTTACTTTTGCTTGCTGACTCCAACAATGGCGAGGTAGGTTGTGGCAGTACGTGAGTTGAGGCAGTGTCTTAAAGTAAGTGGCTTGTTGGAGGGTGTTCTTACGTGGGGTCTATGCGTGAAGGTGAGGGTAGATGGTGCGGCGATGGAGGGGTTCTTTTGGTGGGTCTGTGGTGCGGCAATTGAGAGATTTTGGGAGGCTTTTGGCGTGAATCAGCTAGGGTTTTTCTTTGTGTTTTTCGTCAGAATGAGCAAAGGTCAGAAAGGTGAGGTTAAGGGTTCTTTTTATAGGCATATGGATGGGTTTACCTGTGTGAATAGGGAAAGGATTTGTATATTAAAGGGTATATCTTTTAATTAGGAATGTCTTTGAATTTGATTTGATTTTTTTCTCTTT
>SKCR01043018.1:0-32098 GCA_019454045.1 Zanthoxylum bungeanum
TCAGATGATATAGAAGTATATATCTGGATCGTCGATGAGACCTTAATTCCTTAGCCTATGCTGACGCCTAACTCAGCTGCTAACAGAACTTATCTAATCTTATTAGATTTATTTTCGACCCAGATGGTCTTCTATTGCTGCCTCTCAGCTGCAGCAATAATCCACATTTGTTGTTTATTCGGCAACAGTTATCTTGCTAGGAAGATTTACAGCTCACTGTCCCCGTTATTCAAACTTTATAGTACGTAGTATTTTAATTGTTTGGAAACTTGCAGTAGTAGTGATCCCAGTCACTACAAGTTCTCCTTCTCCATAGTTTAAGATACATCTTTAGTTCTCTGAGATACTAACAGATGTTTCAACTTCAATCCAGTGACTATCACTTGGATTGACCCGATTGTGACTCCATATGCTCGAAGCATATGGACACCAATACAAGTACATTTTAAATGTACAATTCCAGGAGAGTGTTAACAACTCCAAATCTATCACAGTAGATCTTTATTCCTTGAATAAAGTTTGTTCTCCCAGAATTCTACGGAGAATTTCTATTAAAGAATATCTATGAAAGCCAAGCTTTCACCAATTGCTTTATGGGAATTTCACTGTCAGTGCGCTTCCCACTAACCTCCTTATATACACAAGAATTATTTCGTTTTGAGTTAAATCATAAACCATTATGATTATTTCAAAACGTCAGTTCCAAGAACCTTATGCTTGCTTGATCCAAACATGGATCGAATAATCCGCAAACCTTGTTTGTCGGTTATACAAAATCGTCAGGATGTTTGTAAACATCCTCCAAAAGGTTTCCTTTTCAGGAAAGCGATTTTGATTTATAACTGACACATTTTATAAATGAAATATACAATTATTTTCAAGCATTTTCAAAATGGATTTACCATGGCAACAGGTAAAGGTAAAGGTTGAACGTCAATGTTGATAACGATACCTTTCCGTCAAAAGCCTAGCTTTGTACGTTGGTATGTTGCCATCCATGTATGTCTTCCTTGAAGACGTTTAATGTACCATAGGCACAATGCCTTATGGTACAACAACTAGTATCCAAAATAGTTGTTATACATGGAATCCATTTCGGATCATGGCACTTTGCCATAACAGAGAGTCGATACCTCGTATCACTTCCTCTAAACGTAGTCGGATGGTACACCTCCATAAGATGACATCTTAATGAGGTTAGATCAGAAACTCATACCCTAGGTTGTTTTCTGACTCTATCCGATCTACGAAGTTTCTGTGTATTTGAAGATTAATGGTACAGATTCATCATTGATGAACTGTTTGTGTTCCATTAAGGACTTCGTGCTTTGAAGTAGTATTACTCCGATTTTCATCGAGTATCACTATCCTCCCACTGACCACTGCATATCGGTATTCCTCTCAGGAAAAAACCGCATGGTGAGCAACAATCACATTGTTCTCTGTGAGAATTACAAGTACTATACTTAGGTTTCCTTAGGATAACCTATATTGGCACTTATCCAATTTGGGTTTTTAGTTGGTATCATCCAAACGTTATGCATGGCATACCCAAATTATTAGGAGTAAGAAACCGTTTCTTTCCTGTTCATATCCTATATGATATCTGTCAAACAGATTTATATGGAACCTTATTCTAAATAAGTTTTGCACTGTTAATACATATCATGTTTGAAGGAAATGATAGCTCAGAGCGACTCGTGATAAACCTTATCATGTCCAACAAAATTCGGTTTTAGTTCGGACACACCGTCTAACTGACGTGTCTCGTTTAATTGTGTCCTAGACAACAATGCCATAAATAAGTCTCTATTGATCAAATCAATTTGAGCTATTTATTTGTCATTTATATGTTTGAGAGATTTTATTATATTCAAAATATATAAATTCGTTATTTACATCTAATGTATTTATCTCAGTATCATCTTTATATAATAAAACACTTTAGTGTTTTAGAATATAAAGGTTCACCCGCAGTGGTTAAACACTGATAAAGAGATAATGTTTCTAGTCAAACTAGTTACATTATAACAGTTCCTAATTTAAGTACACACCCAAAGGGTAGTTCCTAAACTTAGGTATCTACGGTCGAAACAGCGACTTTCGTCCCGGTTCCGATTCGCAGAGAATCTCAGCTTGAAGTCAGTATCCTGCTCAAAGCAGAGATCTGAATATCAATACATATATATTTTATGTTCCACACTAAGTATTAAAATCTAATTTCAATACTAGTAGTGAACATAACTTAGACAAATATTTTTAAAGTCAGAGCCTCGCCCTTTCTTTAATTCCTTCGTGTCTTCCATATCCAAATGGCAGTCACTTTGGTATATGTCAATTATCTTTTCAATATTTAGGAACCTTAGGCCAAGCCTTGGGTTTTTAGAATATCGAAACGATGTGCACCTCGTGCTACATCCCCCATTGCAAACTTTGACTTTATCTCCTCTAGAATAGTCAATTAATTCTTCAAGAATTATAAAATTGCAATTTTAATACTTCTTATCAAAAATTAGATTTATGACAAGTATATTAAATTAAGCATTAAAGTCATCATCACATAAATCTTCCAAAGATTTTATGCTCTACTTATATTGCTTAATTTTGGGCTTAAGGTATAATGAGTTATTTTATCAAATAAAGTAACCTATTATTTATTCCCAATTTGAAAATTAAATCATTTAAAATATTTTAATCCAAGATTATATTTTAAATATCCAACTTTTCAATTTTATCTTGATTACAATAGTCCAACTATTTAATCAACGATTAGTGGTACTATTTATTATTAATGATTATAATAGTCCAACTATATAATCAAATATAATCCAAATTAATTAACCTCAATTACATTGATTACTATAATCCAATTATAAAATCAACTGTAAACTGAAATTAATTAATTCAAATATATTGATTAATATAATCCAATTATATATAATCAACTATAATACAGTCCAACTGTTTATTACAAAACCATAAAATATTAGTCCAACTAATACTTTTGATTAATATGACGAATAAAATAAAATGAGCGTGTTTATGAGCGAGTATTCGAACGAATGTTGCAAATTCAATACTTGCCTCCCACTATTTTTCGTCGAGCCTCTAACCCTCTGTGGAGTACTCGGGAAACCGCGTTTCCTAGTGGGCTAGAATCCCGTTAAATAACACACAACCTTGACTTAGCCAATAAAAGCTGTATGCTATTTAACTTAGGTAGATCTCTATGATCAATTGGATCTCATCCAATTCCTAGATCCGGTTAGGTGGACATCCAAGTCCGAAACATATGTATAATGTCAATGTATCCATTACATTTTCCTAACCATATCCTCTGAATCATCTAGGCCTTGGCTTTGGCCAAAAACAAACCTAATGATTCCAGTTAAGCGGGACCCATTGACGAGGAAAGTTTCGTAATCAATGTCATTGGACAAAAAGTGATCTTGACTTTGGCCAATAAAAATCACGATTTGGACAAGACACCGATATGCAACAAAAACTCTCATGATTCAAGTACATCCTTGATTGACAAAGGCCTTGACTTTGGTCAATAAAAACCAATGCCAACTTCGGATCTTGAACAAGAATCATTCAATGGAAGGATATTGCTTAATATAAAACGAGGGTTTTCGCGTGCAAATTGGCTACCAATTTAATTATCTTTGTTAAGGTCTCATCATCATACACCCTTAAACATGCATTCTAAATACACAATAAAGCGTATATGAAAATAAATAATAATGATATGCGGATGGATACTTTACACATTGATCCTAGATCAAATCTCTCCCTTTCTCACTCAAGCTAGCACTTGTACTACTTCTACCCGTTACACTACACTTCTAAAGAAACCTCATATACATAGAGGGGAATAGGTGAGAAGAGAATACAATGAAATAGGAGATAAGTCTGGACACGCAGGTCCAATTAAAAATCAAATTTATTACAATTTCCAAAATCGCCCCACCCGGCTAATATCCATCCGATATACATTATTCAAACATCACAACCATGTATTCATACAAGCATGTTATCAATCAATCTAATCAAATTAATTAATCTTGATAATTAGTGATCATCCAATGTTCAAACAAAGATTTGATTTTGTTCGAGTCAAACTCGTATTGCGAACACGTACTCAAAGTACGATTTCAACTAATTAAATTAAATTACATGATTAAATCCAATTTAATACGTATTTAATTCTAATTCATTATTTAATTCCAAATTAAATATTACACTTTATAAAATAAACCTTTACGACTTAAATTCCAAATTTAATCGTTACGGGTCTCAAAGCCCGATTAATATCAATATTAATTTAATTATTAAGTCCAATGGGCTTTTAATTAATTTCTTGAGGCGTGGACTTTTGGTCAACTCGGGTCAAACCGCAACCAAAGTCCAATCCGGGAGTTACCCCATAAGCCTTTAAATTAATTTTGGCCCATTAGGCCCAATTAAATAATTAAGGTCCATTAAGTCATAATTGGACCTTTTGGATCGGTTTTGGGCCTAATTGGATCCAACCAATTTTGCCTAAACCCAACTTTGTTACAACAAAGCCCAAAAGCCCAATACAACCTAACAAGCCCAATTTCCAAAATCAAGCCCAAATTAATTAACTTATAAAATTCCAAATTTCACAATTAATTAACCTAAGTGTAATACACAATCAATTACCCAATTAAAATTTTCTAAAACATCAATTAGCCTAACTAATCATGCACTTTAACAACCAAATAGTGTCCAACACAATTCAATTAAAATCAAACCCAATTTACATGCTTTCAAGTCTCGGCAATTAGGGGTTTTTCAATTCGATTCGGTTTCAATCCAATTGAATCCACAATCATCATTTCCCAAATCAGTTTAACTCATCCAATGAATCAAACAACAAAAATCACCATGAATTTCATGCCTTTGATTTTCGGCCAACCCACTAATTTTGGGCAAAATGTTCCAAATCAAAATTCAATCCAATTAAACTTAATACAATATTACCCAATTGTTTTAAGTCACCCAATGATCAAAAAAACAAATTAATGCCAAGCCAATTTAGGGTTCATATTTTCGGTCCAAGCTTCAATTTGGGAAAATTGGATCCAACCAAATTTCTTGAAATTGATCATGCACAATCTCAATTAAACATCATCCAAGCATGCTTAAACAATCAATTTAACCAAAACAAGTCAAAATCGATTTTGCCCAATTTAAAGTTTGGCCAACATTAAGCAAATTGGGGGAAAATCAATCCAATTAATTTTTCATCAAAATGATTACATATAACTCAAATTAAATCATATACAAGCATTCTTAAACAACCAATTGTTAAAATCATGCTTAAATCAAAACGCCCCGAATTTGCTCAAGAACCCTAATTCGTTTTTATGCAATCAATAGCTTCTGATACCATTGTTGGAGTTAAATCAAGTCCCAAGATCAACAAATCAAGCATAAAAACGAGTATGAACACATCAAAGGAGGTGCGGAATCAACTCACATTGAATTCGGTTTTGATGAAATGAAGAACAAGACCCATTTTCGCACTGCATGTTGCTCGGTTTTGGTCCTGTGAACTGCTGTGGACGCACGGTTGGGGCTGTGAAAGTCTCCTCCATGTTCGCCATTGAAGACTCCATTGAAGCTCCAAGCTTCAAGCTTCCATGCTCAAAGAATCACTTCCCTATCACCTATGTATCACTCATGGTGTGCTAGCACTAAGTCTTCTTCAATTTGCTTCTCAAATGCTCGGTCAAACCAGTAGAAAAAGATGAAGAATCGGCAGTGAAGCCGTGAGATGCAGAAGAAGAAAAGAGAGGGAAAATGAGAGAAACCGTATGCCTTGCATGTTGGAGAGAGAGAAAAGATTTAATATATATATTTATTTTATTTACCAAGTAAATTAAATAAAACATATATCTTACTTTTAATTCAAAAGTCAAAAATAAAAAGCATAAAGATTTCCATCATTTCACTTTTACTTTAAGTCACATCACATCACTTTAATAAAGTGACAATTGTCAAGTCACATCACTCAAAGTGACAATTGATTTGACGCATGATGTGACAAACGATTTGACGCTTGATGTGACTCGCGTGCCGCGCTCGAATTCGAAATGCGAATGCGCTCGCAATCACTCTCGGGCTCGGGTTCGCTAATTCCAAATTAACGATTTTTCCGTCGCGTCGTAATTAAATGATTACGCCTAGCGAAATCACTATTCACGTCGCTAACGATTAATTCTAAATTAATTCGTTCGCCCGAATTAAAATCAAATTTTAATTCCGCGTCAAAATCCAATTTCTTATAATATATCGAATATATTATTTTATCGATTAATTCCAAATTAATCGTTCTCTCTCTTTAATTAATATTTTATCCCAGATAAAATATCTCTGCAATTAATCCCAGATTATTTTCTCTCTCATCGAATTAATCCCAGATTAATTCTATCTCTCTCTTCTAATTAATCCCAGATTAATCAAAGTGCGAGTCATACGTCATCTGTGAATCTTCAGGAACCGACCCATGAGATCTCCGGATATGTTGGCAGTAAATACGATCGTCGGACTGTCCGAACACGTAAGTACCTCGTACTACGTTTATATCGATTTACAAGACAAGGTTGGCTTCTAGCAAAGCGCCATGCCTACCCAATTCTCCATAAATATTCTTACAGGAATATATAGATCTGTATCAAGCGTAGTATACCGTAGTATTGTGTATATTGGCCCAGTATCGGATAGTCACGTGCTAGGGCTGGGGCTGGATCTGGATAAGTGTCTGCCCCGTCCGAAGCACATGTCGAATGTCTGGTAACATAGTCTCTATAATCGGATATACATGACCTGGTCACAATATATCCCGATTGGTTGCGCACACTCAAGAGCACTAGTACCGTATCCTGCGGGACATCAACTCCAATATGACTGAAGTGACACTTCCTCTTGACATCACACCCAATACACTATGACTCCTCTGATAAACCCAGAAGTGGTGGTACACAGAACCCGTTTAAAAGTCCCCTACCACCAAGACCAAAGTCTATCGATTATCGTAAGTATTAGCGATGTAAGTCTCAGTTAAGACCATACACACACCTACCTTGATTTCGGCCTCCCATAGACACATAGTCATAATACCAATGGGATTCCGAGGGGTCTATCCAGAGCGAAGCTGTTTCCCGTACCATCGGTGAAACACGACCACTCCTATCGCACTTGCATAAGTATCCAATACTTATATATATGAGAACTATGCCGTTGTGCCCTCACAACGCACACAAGTGCAATACTAGCCTATTCCGCATTATCGATGTCCAGTCTCGATAATACTACGGCTAGGGATATTTAATGATTAATCCTTCATGGACTGATACTGTCTCATATCATCTCAATCCAGGAACTAATCATAGGGACCTCTCTTCATTTATATATCTATGGTGATCTAATCACAAATGATGAGAGTGCAATTTCCTTATTACATAGTTAATTTGCTACAACAACACAATGATCTTTGCAAATAGTGACGCTATGGGTCATATTATCCAACACTAGGAACTGGGGGCATTACATATCGCCGTCCTCCTAGTCCTCTACATGTGCATATGTCATCCGTCAATTCCATGTCTGTACCAAGTTACATAGTGAGGTGGGTTTTTCCCCCATGCCTCGAAAACATAGAATCATACTTTGAAAATATTTATTTCTCAAACATATCTTAAAACATAATCTTTCATGTAATAATTGCAGTAAAATCAACTAACGCCCTAAAAGCGTAAAATATAGTCTATTATGTAAAAATACATTATAAAAGTCAACTTTAAGGAAGAATGTCCACTCACTAGATTGGAATCCGACTGGCATTACTCGCTTACTGAGGAAACTCCGGTTCCTGCGATGATCTATGATTAACAACTTTGATTAGAAAATGGGCTTGGGAACATATTCCGAATTAAACTAAATTTATCCATTCAAGCACTTATTATAATTTCAAAGCATATCATCCATATATCATGGTGTACCGTGTATTCACGAATTGATTCGAGACCCATATGGTGGCCTCTAATGCGCTGGGATTGAATTGGAATGAATTAAAATTGATTTGGGGAAAACTCTGATCTCGCGTCGCGACGCTGACCCCTTTGGCATCTCGACGCGCACCTAATTCCAGGTTTTTTGCACTTGCTTTCTCAAGTCTATCTTACCCAAATGCATCCTCAATACTTCTATATCAATATCATCTCACAAACAATTCTATTAAACTTCAATTCCATATATTCTAAACCAATATATCACCCCCAAATAATTGTTTAACCTCACACTTCTTATTTTTAACTAAACCTTTAAAATTTTCCAAATTTGGGTATTTAACTCAACAATCATTTTCTGTACTTATCAATCACCAATATACAATCCTTATCATTCCAACATCTCTATTTTATCATCATGCTTTCAAAATTCAATAAACCAAGTTTTGGGTCAATTTTTGTTACATTATTCTTCTTGATTTTCTTCATTCTCGAAGCCCTCAATTGATGTTCATCTTCTTATTCTTTGCGTCTTCTTCTTCTTTCTTTATTTTCATCTCTTCTTCTTCTTCTCTTCTTTTCTTTTCTTCTCTTCTTTCATTCATTTCTTCTCTCACGTTTTTTTCCTTCCTTTCTCTACCCAATTTTCCACTTTTGGAATGAGGGAATAGTGTCATATTTGTAGAGGAAGGGGGCTGATTTTTTGTGGTGGATTTGAGTGGTAAGGATAAAGCCACCTCATCCTTTCTAGACAAATCCTGAAATTACTAAAGCAATCACTGAATGAGCGTTTTTTACTTCTTTCGGGTTCGCATTTGGAAATATTCCAAACGTAAAAGTTGTAGCTCTCGGTCTTAGCTTTTCGAAGATATAAAATTCATAAAAATTAGAGATCGTATGAAAATGTTACTGCCCGATTACTAAAAATTGTTCGAGGTAGAACATAAACTAAGTTTCGTGTCAAAATTTCAAGGAATCTTCTTACTGCTCCAAATGCCATTTTATGAGCACGTACTTGCTTGAATATGATTTATATTAAGTATTATGTCTCCGAATTATAATAGTCATCAAGCTCTGGTACCGTACAAGTCGTTAGGTTCACCGGATGTTACAAAATCATATTTATTAAATAATCTTAGAACTTATTACCATAAATCATCAGTATGATCATATCACACATCTTTAAAAATTTCAAAGACTCTAGATGAAATTTAAAGATACAATTTTCAAAAGTTTTGATAGAATATCTTTGACCCAATCAAAATATTTTATCCGCATTTGATTAGAAACACGTAACTAAGTCATGACAATTCATATACTAAGTTAGGAAGTAAAGAAAACTACCTTATGCAATTTACAATTCATTAAATTACATACATCTAATGTATCAGTTTAAGAAATCTTTTAGAAAATGGATCCATCAAAGAAGTCTTGTATCTCAAATGGCTAGACAATGTTGTGGTAGTCCAGAAGAAGAATAAGAAATGGCGAGTGTGCATTGACTTCATATATCTTAATAAGGCGTGTCTGAAAGACTCGTTCTGTTTACCCCACATTGATTCGATGGTTGAGGCTACAACAGACATGAGTTATTAAGCTTCATGGATGCCTACTCCAGCTACAACTACATCCCCATGCATCCAGAGGACCAATAGAAGATAACCTTCATCACCAACAGAGGGATCTACTGTTATAAAGTAATGCCTTTCAAGCTTAAAAATATCGGGGCTACCTGTCAGCGCCTCATCAACAAGATGTTTTCCCAACATATAGGGAAAATAATGGAGGTATATGTCGATGACATGTTGGTTAAGTCATTGAAAGTTGAGCGTCACCTATAGCATTTGGGACATACAATCGAAAAAATGAGGAACTATGGAATGAAGTTGAATCCTACCAAGCGCGTTTTCGGTGTCGCGTCTGGCCAATTCCTAGGCTACCTAGTCACTCAGCGGGGATAGAATCCAACCAAGATCAGATAAAATCCATCAGTGATATCCCCTCTGCCATATGCCTAAAATATGTCATGCGACTCGTAGGGAGAGTATCAGAGATGAATAGGTTCATCTCTAAGTCCACAGATAAATATTTCTTGTTATTCGATGCCCTTAAGAAATAAAAATACTTTGAATAGACCCCAGCAACGAAGACGCTTTGAGGGGACTCAAGAAGTACCAAACCACTCCACACTCCTCTATAAGATAGTCGATAAAGATAGGCTTTACGTCTACTTTGGGGTATCCGAACAAGTAGTCAGCGTAGTTCTGGTGTGAGAAGAAGATGTTACTCAACTTCCAGTCTACTATGTGATCGGTGAAATCACTCACGTTATGCAAGTGTACATATCACTCAAGTAGTGTAAAGGGTATCGATCCCATTAGGACTTAATACATTAGCTATTAATTTATGATGTTAAATGTTTAAGAGTATCTAATAGATTGATTGTTGATTGGATGGCAATTTTAAACTAAAACAAGTAAATAAAATTGTGCGGACGTAGATTAAAGGAAAATTCAATATTTTTAAACTATCTAGGGTTGTGAATCCTTCCAATAACATTTAAATATGAAGTGGTTATCTCACGTTTGTGCAATATATTGGTTTATTAGCCTGGAACACGAATTTATGCAAAACCCTCTTCCGATGGTCAGATGCAAACACCAGGTATAACCCATTAATCATATTCCTATGTCAACCAAGTTACGTGAATTCATTAAGATTAAGTTCCAATTATGGCTACCCCCGCCCGACATGTATATACCTATCCTATAAGGAAATGTACCTAAGAGACTCTTACCCCAAGGTGAGATCGTGAGCTATTGAGTCTAAGTCTAAACCTAAAATCCCTTTTTTAAGTTCATTTTAAGTTTGCCAAATCAATCTTATTAATGGCCAGTTAACAAGAAGCATTAAGCTTAAGGCTCAATAAATAATCCTTTATATTACCCAAAACGTAAAATTACCACTTATAAACCGGTGATATTGGAATTCGTCACAACCCCAGTTAAAGGGTTAAATTACCACACATATATAGGACTATTAAAAACATAAATAAAGTAGATGACATAAAGTAAAGCTGGAAAATAAAAAGAAAAAATAAACAATAAAGAAAATGATGGGGGTTAGAGGATCCACTTTTATTACTTCTATTTTAGATATGTCCCTTATTATAATATATAAACTTTGCATGACATTACCAACCGACCATTTAGGCGGTGTCCTGATTAAGTCAGATTTATGATTATTTCCAACCGACCATAAAGGCAGTATCCAATTTAGTCAAGTTAAAATAAATTTAATTAAGTCCAACCGACCATAAAGGAGGTATCCCATTAATTCAGGTTTTAAATAGTTTATATATTATAATTAAGAGAGATTAGTCTAAATATTAGTAATAAAAGCTTTACCCTTCACCCCAGTAGAGGGGAGTTACCTACTCATACTGAAAAGTAAAAATAAAGACTGAAAAGTAAAAGAAAGAAAAAACTATTGCGTAAAATAAAAAATTAATTACAGAAAGCGGTAAATAAACAAACAAGATACAATCTTCTTAGTAATATTAAGGAAATTCCCCGAAGAAGGTATGCATTTTCCTTCTGATTTCAGCTTCAATTTATAGGTAAATTTCTGGCCTGCGCGTCGCGACGATTCGTTGATTCAACAGGATCTTGACACGTGGCTGTTAGTAAAATAATTGGCTTGGCGTCGTGACACGTCAAGTTTGCGTGTCGCGATGCTGACGTAAACAATGACGTGTATTATCGGCAGCATGGGATGATGACACGTGGTCAGTGCACGTTACCAAGATTGATGTGATGTTGACACGTGGCAGGTAAATTTTAGCGGTCGCGACATAGAAGTGTTGCGCGTCGCGATGAAGAATTCCAATTTTTGCCATTTTTCATCCGATTTTCACCGTTTAGGCCCTGATTTGATTCCAGAGAGTTCTGTTATTTTATTTATCTACAAAATAACACAAAACACATCAAAATATTCACAAAACTCAAGAAACAATACAAAATGTTAAGTAAAAGGGACAATAAATATTGATATATTTACCGCTTATCAACACCCCAAACCTAACATTTTGCTAGTTCTCGAGCAAAACAACAAAATAAAATACAATAAACAACTTTAAAATAAAATTAAACTAAGCCACTTCCGTAGGGATCACAATTGCATTTAGCGTATGCAACAAGCCTTTAAACCCCTAGGTGTCCCTAGTGGACGAGTTGAGTCTCGTGAGGGCTTACAGTGACGATACCCACAAACATCGAGTTCACACAAAAGCAAAAAGACAAATGAAAAGAGAATAAACAAGTTAGTGACTAATCAAGTGAAACTTCTTATCCAAGTTAATAGTTGTTTTCTTTCTTTCTAAATTACCAAATAAGTAAATTCTCCAATTGTTTTTACCATTCTCCATATACACAACCAATGAGGTATTAATCAGCTCATTGTGCTCACAATATTCATAAGTGTAATTGAAAAGAGAGTAATATTTTTGTCCTAAAGTTATATCAGAATTCACACTTTGTTTTAGAAATGGAACTTTTTTTCTGATTTTTATTTATTTACAATATCTTCATTCCATGTAGGGCATTAGGTGTTAAGACACCCTTACAGACTTAACTACTCAGATTTCAGATATCTTTTATTTTTTTATAACATATTCAATTAATGTAGCGAGCTATGGGTCAGTGACTCCCAAACCTGTTGGTTTTAGGGCACTAGATGTTAAAACACCCATACGGACTTAGTTACTCGGATCTTAGTTGTTTTTTTATTCCATCGCTTTTTTAGATGTTTCCTCCAATTAAATTAGAGCACTGAATATTACAAACTTTTCATTTACAGTTCATTTCAGTATGCTACCATGTATGTTGATAATACATGTCAAATGAGCATATGAAGATCCAATTTAGTCAGTATTATGGAGAATTCACAAATTAAATAATTCAAAAGGAAATAAACAAAGATTAACTTGTTACAAAATAAGTTGAGATACGTCTAAGGAGTGGAAATTCCTTTCACAGCTATCTCACACCAATTTCACCCGATTAGTCAAGTTAAGAACACAAAAACAAAATATTTTTTTACCCTGTGCATCGCGACGCAAAACACTTGCGCGTCACGATGCGCCATTGATGCAACAGGATTTTGACACGTGGCTGTTGGTAAAATAATTGGCTTAGCATCGTGAGGCGTGAAGTTGTGTGTGTCGCGACGCTGACATAAGTAATGACATATATTGTCGGTAGCATGCGATGATGACACGTGGCCGGCGTACATTAATAAAACTTATGTGATGTTGACAAGTGGTAGGCGCATTTTAGCAATCTTGACGCATAAATCTTGCGCGTTAGGACGCAGAATTCCAATTTTTTCCCTTTTTCATCCGATTTTTCATTTCACCGTTTTAAGCCCTGATTTGATTCCAGGGAATTCTGTTATTTTATTTATCTACAAAATAACACAAAACACATCAAAATATTCACAAAACTCAAGAAAATATATAAAATATTAAGTAAAATTGATGGTAAATATTGATATATTTACCGTTTATCACTATAAGAGTAAAGCATTGCTTGAAGCGTAGGCTCGCTACACTTCGATGGAAAAGCTGGTGATGGCCTTGATTACACTTGCCCGGAAACTACGCCCCTACTTTCAAGGGCTTCCAATAATAGTCTACACCACCTATCCTATGAGAAACATACTCCACAAACCCGAACTCTCCTGGAGACTAGTCTAGTGTGCAGTGGAGCTAGGGGAACATGATATAACTTACCAACCCCGAACTACGATCAAGTCTCAACCACTAGCAGACTTCATGGCTGAATTTTCCCTCAATCAAAAGCCCAAGCCAACAAAGAAGTTCAGAGTGTCCAGTCGTTGGAAAGTTGGAAACACATAGTCAATGGGTCGAGCAACAAATGAGGATGCGGATTCGGACTTATACTCACCACACCCGAGGGAGACATGTTACAATAAGCAGTCAAGTGTATTTTCAAAGTCACCAACAACGAAGCCGAGTATGAAGCACTGATTGCTGGATTAACAATGGATAAAGACCTCGGAGTCAAGAAGATCAAGGTTAGTTGAATTCTCAACTCAAGTCAAGAAATGGATTCAGAGATGGCTTTCTACTTGGAAAAGGTGAAAGTGCTCCAGGTGACATTTGAGGAACTCGCAATTTCCCAAGTTCCAAGAGTCAAAAAGTCATATGCGGATGCCCTAGCCATTCTCGATTCAACTATGCAAGAGGACAAGCCTCAATCAATTTCAGTGGTGTATTGAAATGTCCATCCATTTGAAAATAAGAAGCCAAAGACGTCGCCTCGGTCAGTTCACTTATCTCCTGGATGATTCCACTAGTAAGATATATGAAAGATGGAATACTCGCACAAGATAAGTCGAAGCTCGAAAATCCAACTCCAAGCTGCGAGATTCACCTTGTATAATGACCAGATCTTAAAGAGATCCTTTTTTAGACCATAGATCAAGTGCATAACTTCTGAGGAAGCCCAATTCATACTAGCTGAGTTGCACGAAGAAGGATATGGAACCACTTTGGAGGAAGAAGTTTGGCATGCTAAGCCCATACAACAGGGTATTATTGGCCCACCATGTGAACCGACGTTGCAACCTTCGCCCATAGATGTGATAAATGTCAGAGGTTCGCCCCAGTCTTACACTTACCGTCAGAGAAACTCCATCTCATTTTATTCCCTTATCCATTCATGAAATAAGGGACTGACATTGTTGGAAAACTGCCAACAACTCTGGCCAACGAGTCTACATGTTTGCTCTTATGGATTACTACTCCAAGTGGATTGAAATAGAGGCATTTCCCAGGAAACGAGACCATAAATTTCAAAAAAAATTTTGGAAAAATATTATCTGTCATTTCGGGCTACAAATAGAGATTATGACTGATAATGGTTCCCAATTCATCAACCATTTCTTTAACACTTCTGCAAAAATTGGGGAATCAAACTCAAATTCTCGACCCTGCGCTTCCCATAAGCTAACGGTCAAGCCGAGTCTTCCAATAAAACCATTATCGGCACAATAAAGAAAGTATTGGAGAAAGCCAAAACAGCATTGGTAGACGAACTCTTAGAAGTGTTATGGTCATACCGATCAAAAGTTTGCTCATCGACTGGTGAGACACCATTTTCACTAGCATTTGGACCAAAGTAGTAATTCTAGCAGAAGGAAACATCACATTCCCACGCTACGAGTGCTCGAGGAGCAATCTAACAAATAATTCATGAGCTATAACCTCGATACCATTGATGAGTTAACGGAGGACGCCTTGATATGACTCACCGCCAATCAGCAAAGGATGGTCAAGCACTTTAACAAGAATTTCAGGTGTCGAACTTTCAAAGAATGAGAATGGGTCCTACGTAATGTCTTTCAAATTGGAAGAGCCATACGTCATTACAAAGGTCGTTAGGCAATGAGCAAACAAGCTGAGGACAACATCTAGGAAGCATATTCAAAAGAACTGGAACGCTCAAGTGATTCTACAGGCAGACCTAACGGACTAAGAGTCCTAGACTAAGCCACTTCACAAGTGACAACTCTATGACTAGGGGATAAGGAGACTACCTTGTAGTTTTTCCTCATTTAAAATCTTTCACTTGGAATTTTTTATGTTATGACTCAAGACTCGGGGACAATCCCCCTATTAAATTATGGTTATTCAAAGGTCTAAACCTCACATGACATTTCAAGCAAACCAAAACTTAGGTTTGATCCATGTAGACATCTAGACCAAGTAGAAAGAGTTATTCCCAATTCAATAATAAGCGAAGTATCGTACTCTATTCATAAGCTGAAAAAGTAAGTCACAAATCAAAATGTATAAAAGGCGAAATGACTCTATATACAAAGTATATTACTCACAAAATGAGTACCATTAGCCAACGAAATTGCAGTTCATGTTGGGTTTTCTAGGTCAAACCAAGATCAAATTAAGCGATGAAAAGTGCGAATACATCAAAGTAAAGTTGCGGAAATACTCACTTTGATCGGCTTTGCGATACGAAGAATACAAAATAATATTCTTCTCCTTGAAGCTCTTGGCCAAGGTCCATTTTGTGCTCATTGTGTGTTCGGCCAAGCCCCATTTGTAGATCTCCAAGCTCCAAGCTTTGAAAATGGATTCCATGCTCATGAATAGGTTTCCCTATCACATTTGTAAGACTCATTTAGTGTGCTAGCACCTTGGAAATTTTACCATAAAATTTCCCTTTGTTTTCTTCTTGTTCTCGGCCAAGCCAAGAAATTAGAGAGAAAATGGCAAGAATGCCGTGAGAGAGAGAGGTAGAGTTGTATTTTGGTTTCTAAATCCTAATACCAAAATCCCAATACTAAAAAAGTGTTATTAAAAACTGATAAAACTTTTCCAAAAAGAAAAATCAATTTTCGAGGCAAAATGATATTTATTGCCCACAACCACCAACATCATGAATAGTGACTGGTTGTCAATCACCAAAAGGTGACTTGACATCCATAACTAAAGTGACAGGTGATGTGACTTGTGGGCCGCACTTAAATTCGAAATGCGAGTGGGCCCGCAAACACTCCCGGGCTCGGGTTCGCTAATTCCGAATTAACGAATTTTCTGTTGTAACGTAATTAAATCAAATTTAATTAAATAATTATGCCTACCAAAATTACTATTCATGTCGCTAGCGAATTAATTCTAAATTAACTTGTTCGCCCGAATTAAAATCTAATTTTAATTCCGCGTCGAAATCTAATTTCGTTTAATATATCGAATATATTATTTTATCGATTAATTTCAAATTAATCTTTTTCTCTCTCTTAGATAGTATTTTATACCAGATAAAATATCTCCATAACTAATCCTAGATTAATTTTCTCTCACTTATAATTAATCCCAGATTAATTATGTGTGAGTCATACGTCATCGGTGAATCTTCGGGAAGCGACCCATGAGATCCTCGGATATGTTGGCAGTAAATCTGGTCGTCGGACTATCTGAACACGTACGTACCTAGTACTAAATTTTTACCTATTTACATGACATGGTTGGCTTCTAGCAAAGCACCGTGCCTACCCAATTCTCCAGAAATATTCTTAACGGAATATGTAATCTATATCAGGCGTAGTATAAGTAGTATTGCGTATTGCGATCCAGTATCAGATGTCATGTGCTAGGCCTGGGGCTGGAATTATGTCTGCCCTATACGAAGCACATATCGGATCTCTGGTAACTAGTCTCTATAATCGAATAAACATGACCTAGTCATATTATCCCGATAGCTGCAGCATATAAGAGCACTAGTTCCGTAACCTACGTGACCATCATCTCCATATGACTAGAGTGATACTTCCATCTTGACATCACACCCAATACACTACGATTCTCAATATACCCAGAAGAGGCATACACAGAACTTGTTAAAGCCCTGGACGACCAAAACCAAAGTATATTGATTGTCGCAAGTATTAGCGGTGCAAGTCTCAGGTTAATACTAAATACACCTACCCCGATTCGGACTTCCATAGACACATAGTCATACTACCAATGGAATGACGAAAACGGGTATTTCGGAAATTTGGCCCCATCGCGACGTGCTATCCACTGGCATCGCGATGCCTAACGTGCATGACGAAAACGGGTATTTCGGAAATTTGGCCCCATCGCGACGTGCTATCCACTGGCATCGCGATGCCTAACGTGCGCTGAGGGACACGTGTCAGAAATTGGACTTCCTAACGTGCGCCATATTTTGCTAACGTGCGCTGACCTTGCTAACGCCGGTCATTGCCACGTGTCACAATCCTATTGGACCAAACATAGCGTGTGCCTAGTGTCACCTTATCATTGGACCGAATCACCGGCGAATCACATGCTGCCATGTGTCAGATTCTAATTAGACCGAACATCCACCAATCACTGTGTGCCACGTGTCGCCTTCCCATTGGACCAAACGCCTAGCCACTCACAGCGGGACACATGGCGCTCTCTCATGGTGCCGACAACACGCGTGGTCAAAGCCGCCTAGACCAAGAAACTGTTTGGGTGGCGCGACGCCAAGGGGTTCCGCGGCGAGACGCCCGATGCCGAATATTGCCTATAAATTGAGGCCTTCAGAATTCATTTTTCCTCGTGCTTTCCTTGGGATTTTTTTTCCCTGATTTCATATGAAGCATCTAGTTTTGTAATATTACAATTATGTATTTTTATTTTTAGTTTTTATTACAGCTTTTTATTTATTTACTTTATGTTTTGTAGTTAAATTTCCGCTGGGGTAAAATGTGAAACCTTTAATATAATTATCTAGGTAAATCTCACTTAATTATAATTTATATATTATAATTTAGCCGGATTAATTAATGTCAGATATTTATTACCACCTATATGGTCGGTCTAAATATAAATTACTTTACCGCCTATATGGCTGGTCTTTATGTGACAGATAATTACCACCTATATGGCTGGTGTAATTGGACTAAATGGATTACTGCCTATTGCTGGTTTAAAATGTTTAACAATTTAAAACCTGAGAAAGCAGAATATAAAATAATTTATATATTATAATAAGTGAGATTCCTAGATAAGAAATATTAAATGTGGATTCTCTAACCCCCATCATTTTATTTTTATTCTAGGGAAGTGATGAAACACAATATTCGCATTTAATAATTGATTTTCATTATTATATGTAATTCTTTAGTTTGTTTATTGAGTCTTAAGCTTAATGCTTCTTGTTGTCTGATCACCAATAAGATTGATGTGGTAAACTTAAAATAAACTAGACATAGGGATTTTAGGTTTCAGCCTTAGATTCAATAGCTCACGATCTTTCTTGAGGATAGATAACCATTTAATAGATTTCCTTACAGGATAGACATATACATGTCGGGCGGGGGTAGCCATAATTGAACTTAATCTTAATGAATCCAGGTAATTTGGTTGACATAGACATATGGTTCAATTGGGTTATACCGGGTATCTGCGTCTCACCATCGACAGAGGTTTTTGCATATTTTCGTGTTCCAGGTTAACAATCTGATTTATTACACATAGATAAGAGAATCAATTCATCTTTATAATAATATTGTGTGGAGTCACGACCCTAGATCCTTGAGTCTTTTCTTTAATTTTCCTTAGTATTTTCTTTTATTTATTTTATTTATTTTAATTATGGAAACCCACATTCAACCAACCAATCAAACAATCAATCTCTTCTCCCTATAATTAGATACTTGTAAATAAATAATATCAATAATTAATAACAACAGTAGGAATTAAGTCCTCGTGAGGATCGATTTTTTATACTACTTGAACGATACGTGCGTTTGGGTTATACGCGTGTGTTTACGCCGATCATGTTTTTGGCGCCGTTGCCGGGGACTTATTTTTCTTGAGTTATTAATTTTGAAGCTATCTAATTTACTTGTATCTAATTTTCTTTATTTTTATTTGTAATTTTTATTTCTTTCTTTTGTTTTCAGGTGATTAAAAAATGGAACATTATTGGGAGATTGAAGATCACGAGCTTTATTAGAAGATACACCCCAAATCTGGGAGGAGCAACATTCCGGTTTTCTCAGGCCTGTTGTCCAGCCCAACAACTATCACTGGATGCCAGAACCAAGCAATACCACATTTGCTCAACAGAACGAAATGGGGAGATGAGTAATTTGTGATGGTAACCACCTGAGCGATCAATATATATACCTTTCAGAGTGACAGAATTATTGCAATCATTGAAGGTACGAAGAACCATCATATTTTTCATCTTATTCACCATCTACCTATGATCTTCATCAAGAACCAAAACCATCAAATGAAGAACAAGTGGTTGACATGCTCAAAGATTTATTTAAGAAACAAGGCGAAAATTTTGATACAATGCTTGAAACATATCAGAATCAACTCGAAAGTATTCAGAGACAATCAACATCTATTCTGATGATGACAGATCAAATGAGACAATTCACAGAAAACCAGAACTATATACCTCAATAACCAGTTTCAAATGACACAGATGAAGCATTCGAGTACCAATCATTCCACAATGACACCTTAACAAAGGAGGAGGCTGAGCAGTATCAACAACCAGAGGTATCAGTTCAGGAGCCCAAACCAGCGAAGTCTCTATTTGACTTTTATTATTCAAATTCTGACGAGGATGAAGTTGATCTATTTGTACCAACTGCACCAACAACGGAGGATCAAACTTTCAATCCTCAAAATAAAGATCTTGGAGCATGCTTTACCATGATGTTTAATGAAGATCTAGCTGAACCATCCATTCCAGTCGTATCAGAGGATGAAGACCTAATGTCAGAAACATCTTTACATCCTCACGTTGATACTTTTGGAGCATGCATTTCACAGATGACAGATGAAGAACTGAACGAGGAAATTTTAAAATTCATCTCTGAAGAAAAGGTGGAGCAAGAATCAGAGCAAATGGAGGAGCAATTGTTAGACCAAATTGAAGATCCAGAGCATTCATGCGAAACATCACTGTTTTGGGGAGTACAATTTAGAGATATCACCCAGAAGCTTGACAGAATGGAACTTCCATTCCAAGTCAAGCACCATACAAGACCTCCTGATTTTCTTTCTTTCTTTTCAGGAACCACTGGAGCAACAAAGATCAAAAAGGTGGCACAAGCACGAAATATGACAAAATTATTTTTGCCACTTTACCTTTGGAAGAGACCCTTCAAAAGCAACGCGCATGGAAATTTCTTTAATCGGACATCCAAAACGACGCTGAAACCTCCTTGACAGATGGATTTTAGTCACGTCTGGCTGAAGACGATAAATTTAGCGCTAGCAGGGAGGCAACCCATGCTATAATTTTAATTATTTATTGTTTTGTGTGTACATGTTGTAGAATTATTTTTAATTTTGTGTTATTTTTGCAGGAAAAATTAAAAACGGAATTTTTCAGGACAAAGCAAGCCAGTGCAAGCGGGATTTTCATAAAATAAAAATTTGTCAAAATCACGAAGATGTAAAGTCAATCCAGAAGAGACGGCCGCGAGTAAGGAGTCAGCTCTTAGACGAGTCCCATAGGATTTATCCGTAGTAAGACTTGGTTTTGCCAAAAAAAAAATAATAATCATGCGTCGCGACGCGAAAACCCTGCGCGTCGCGACACCAGAGCCTAAACACAAAGCCTAAACCAGCAGCCGCCGAGACAAATCTCATTTCCCTCATTCAGATCTCACCATTTTATCTCAACCCACGACCAACTGAGTCAAGCCGAGCCAATCTACCAGAAACCGAGACCCATCACAGTCAAACCGACCCATCACCGAGCCACTACCGTGAGCCACCATCAAACCGAGATCCAAACTGCTACAACCGAACCACTTGCCGTGCCACTCAGTGAGCCACTACCTTGCCCAGAAACCGAGCCGAACCAGTCACACTGAGCCACTGTCGAGCCTTGCACAGTCGAACCGAGAGCCCACAGCTGATTCACCCATCCCTGAGGCATACCTAGTCAAGTCGCGAACCCCCTCTGTCGAGACACAACCACCCCTTACCGAGACCACACAGAACCACCCCTTGCCGAGACCGAGCCATCCTTACCGATTCCACCAAGGAGCAAGACACCCACTACCGAGCCCAAAACCGAAGACACAGGTCTGAATTTTAAATTATCAACATTAAAAATTTGAAGAAAATTTGGTAATTTGTGTGGTATTGGGAGTGTTGGATTCGATTGGTTGGACTTTGGAAGTGTTTGATATGTGAATTTTGTAGATTTGGGGGCAAAGTTGGATGTTAGTTTTAGGGTGAATTTGGGGAAATTTTGAGTTTTTTAGAAGACATTCTTTCGAAATTTTTACTAAAAAATGGACAAATAGCGATCGTGGTAAGAAGCGTAAATTGGACATAGATCTTAATCGGTAATTTTTCCTGTAAAATTTCAGCTAACCAGGTACTATCTTCTACATTCTACTTCTACTGTTTCAGAAATTGGGGACAATGTCTCATTTAGGTTTGGGGGAGAGAATTAGTTGATTAGTACATTGTTTTTAGTTTGTGTTGTTTTTAGTCCAAAATTTTTCGAAAAATACAAAAAAATTTGAAAATTTTCAAAAATTACAAAAATATTTTGCGTTTTTGTGTTTTTTATTGACTAAAAGGTGAAATTGGTAAGAGATAGCTGAGTAAGGAGATTCCACTCCTGAGACGTATCTCAAACCTATTTTGAAACAAGTTAATTTTTATTTATTTCCTTTTAAATTATTTATTTGTGAATTCTCCATAAAACTAACTAAAATGGATCTTCATATGCTCAGTTGACAGATATTATCAACATACATGGAAACATACAGACATGAGCTATAATTGAAAAGTTTGTAATATTCAGTGCTCTAGTTTAATTGGATGAAGCATCTCAGAAAGCAATGGAGTAAAAAAAATTAAAAAAATAAAAGAAAAAAATCAGAAAAATCCGAAAAATTATTCAATTGCTGGAAAAATGTGTGAATTCTAATAAAACTTTAGGACAAAAATATTACTATCTTATCAACTGCACTTATGACTGTTGTGGGCAAAAATTGGTTGTTTAATATTTTGTTGGCTGTGTATATAGAGAATGATAAATATAATCGGAGAATTTACTTATTCAGTAATTTAGAAAGAAACAAAACAACTAGTAACTTGGAGTAGAAATTTCACTTGATCAGTCACTAACTTCTTTATTCTCTCTTCTCTTGTCTTTATGCTTTTGTGTGCATTAGTTTTACTACATTTATACTTTTGTAAAATGTTTGTGGGTATCATTGCTGTAAAAACCTAACGAGACTACAATTCGTCCACTAGGGACACCTAGGGGTTTAAAGGCATGTTGCATACGCTAAATGCAACCGTGATCCCTACGAAAGTGGCATAGTTTAAATTTGTGTATGCTATTTTATTTTGTGTTTTGCTCGAGGACTAGCAAAATGTTAGGTTTGGGGGTATGATGAGTGGTATTTATATCACTATTTCCCACTCATTTAACCTAATATTTTGTATAATTTCTTGAGTTTTGTGAACGTTTTGATGTGTTTTATTGTTATTTTGTAGATAAATATAGTTTGGAAAGCATTGGAAGCAATTTGGGGCCAAAACAGTGAAAAACGACGAAAAAGGGTATTTCGGTAATTTGGCCGTGTCGCGACACGCTATCCACCGGCGTCGCGAAGCCTAACATGCATCGGTCATGCTAACGTGCGCCGAGGGACACATGACAGAAATTGGACTTGCTAACATGCGCCAAATTTGCTAACGTGCGCCATTGGCACGTGTCACAATCCTATTGGACCAAACATAGCGCATGCCAAATGTCGCCTTATCATTGGACCAAATCACCGGCGTATCACATGCTGCTACGTGTCAGATTCTCATTAGACCGAAACATCCACCAATCACAGTGTGCCACGTGTCGCCTTCCCATTGGACCTAACGCCCAGCCACTCACAGCGCGACATGTGGCGCTCTCTCATGGTGCCGACAACACGCGTGGTCAAAGCCGCGTAGACCAAGTAACTGTTTGGACGGCGCGACGCCAAGGGGTTCCGCGGCGCGACGCCCGATGCCGAATTTTGCCTATAATTGAGGCCTTCAGAATTAATTTTTTCCTAGTGCTTTCCTTGGGATTTTTTTCCCTGATTTCATAGGAAGCATCTAGTTTTGTAATATTAAAATTATGTATTTTTATTTTTAGTTTTTTTTACAGCTTTTTATTTATTTACTTTATTTTTGTAGTTAAATTTCCGCTGGGGTAAAAGGTGAAACCTTTAATATAATTATCTAGGTAAATCTCACTTAATTATAATTTATAAATTATAATTTAACCGGATTAATTAATGTCAGATTTTATTACCGACTATATGGTCGGTCTAAATATAAATTACTTTACCGCCTATATGGCTGGTCTTTATGTGACAAATAATTACCGCCTATATGGCTGGTGTAATTGGTCTAAATGGATTACCGCCTATATGACTGGTTTTAAATGTTTAACATTATTAATTCCTGAGAAAGCAGAATATAAAATAATTTATATATTATAATAAGTGAGATTCCTATATAAGAAATATTAAATGTGGATCCTCTAACCCCCAGCATTTTATTTTTATTATAGGGAAGTGATGAAACACAATATTCACACTTAATAATTGATTTTCTTTATTATGGTAATTCATTAGTTTGTTTATTGAGTCTTAAGCTTAATTCTTCTTGTTGTCTGATCACCAATAAGATTGATGTGGAAAACTTAAAATGAACTAGACATAGGGATTTTAGGTTTCAGCCTTAGATTCAATAGCCCACGATCTTCCTTGAGGATAGATAACCCTTTAATAGATTTCCGTACAGGATAGACATATACATGTCGGGCGGGGGTAGCCATAATTGGAACTTAATCTTAATGAATTCAGTTAATTTGGTTGACATAGACATATGGTTCAATTGGGTTATACTGGGTATTTACGCCTGACCATCGACATAGGCTTTTGTATATTTTCGTGTTCTAGGTTAGCAATCTGATTTATTACTAATAGATAAGAGAATCAATTCATCTTTATAATAATATTGTGTGGAGTCACGACCCTAGATCCTTGAGTCTTTTCTTTTATTTTCCTTAGTATTTTCTTTTGTTTATTTTAATTAAGGAAAACCACATTCAACCAGCCAATCAAAAAATCAATATTTTCTCCCTATAATTAGATACCTGTAAATAAATAGTATCAATAATTAATAACAACAATAGGAATTAAGTCCTATTGGGATCGATATTTTTATACTACTTGAACGATACGTGCGCTTGCGTTATACGCGTGTGTTTACGCCGGTCATTCATATCTAATATGAAATCTATCTAACAGATTTTTATGGAACCGTATTCAAAATAAGTGTTGCATTGTTAATGTGTATCCTTAGAAGGAAAATGGTAGCTCAGAACGACTCATAATTAACCTTATTATGTCCAACAAAACTCGGTTTCTCCGTTCTGACACACCACTCAATTGAGGTGTTCCAAGAGGAGTCCATATTGAAAGAATACTATACTCTTTCAAGCAATTAAGAAACTGATTGCTTAAGTATTTTCCACCATGGTCTAACCGTGACGGTCTAATACTTTTGCCCATCTGTTTTGTCTACTTCGAGTCGAAACTCTTTGAATCTATCAAAAGTTTTCGATTTGTGTTTCAAAAGAAACACATAACCATAATACGATGCCACATCCGTAAAGGTTACGAAGTATTCATATCCACCTCTAGCCTAGCTAGACATGGGCCCACTTACGTCACTATGAACGATGGCTAACATATCGGTGGCACTTACACTTTTACCAAGTAAAATGTATTTTAGGCACTTTGCCTAATAAACTAGATTCATAGACATCATTTGAATAAGATCAAATCTGTCCTAGTATCCACTCTTCAAAAGTGTGGATATAGGAGTCTTGTTTAATGTGTCTCAGAAAACATTGCCACAAATAAGTCTCATCTGATTTATTCAGTTTGAGATTTTTGTCTGTCATGTCATACATTTGAGATTCATTTATATTCTAAATATAAATACTGTTATTCACATCTAATGTGCTTATCTCAATATCATCTTTATAAAATGAAACACTTTAGTGTGCTAGAATATAAAGGTATACCTGCAACGAGTTATACTCTGATATATAGATAATGTTTCTAGTCAAACTAGGTACATTATAACATTTTCCTAATTTAAGTACATACCCGAAAGGTAGTTCTTAAACTTAGGTCTCCACGGTTAAAACAGCGACTCTCGTCCCGTTTCCAACTCGTAGGTAAATCTCAACTGAAGTCAGTATCCTGCTCATCAGCAGATTCTGCACATCAGTACATATTTATGTACCACATCTAGTATCAAAAATCTAATTTTGAAACTAATAGCGAACATGTTTATGACAAACATAATTGAAGCCGGAGCCTTGCCCCGCCTTTACTTCCTTCATGTCTGCCTTGTCCATATGGCAGTCACGCATCCCGTGACCCCGTTTGCCACAGTTTAGGCAAACATCTTGGGATATGTCATTTGTCTTCCTAGAAGACTGTGATGATTTTGCCTTTGCCTCTTTTGGAAGCTCTGGCTTTGCCTCCTTGAGCATAGCCATCAACTCTCCAAGAGTTTACTCTTGGTTCATAATGAACATGCCCCAGCTTTCGGGTAGAGACTATAAGATCAAATCTTTGGTAGTCTCGGCCACATAGGTAATGCCCAGCTAACCTAGCTGATCGATGTCAGTAATCATCTGCGACACCTAGTGCTCGACAGATGTACCCTCTGACATACACGAGCTAAAGAGCTTCTTTTGTAATTTGTACTTCTAAGATCTAAGAATAGATCTATGAAGATCTTTAATTTTATCATCATGGTACAAAGATCTAATCCTTATTTTGACAACGAAATTAAAGTGTCATTGCATCAAGTATAATGGATTGAGCACTAAAGTTATCATCACATGAGTCTTCCAAAGATCATGTTCTACTATTTGCTCAACTCCGGGCTTATGACCAAGAGGTTTCTCTATCAAATAGAATAACTTCTCAGTTCTCATGACTATCCTGAGGTTTTATTCCCAATCTGAAAATTAAAGCTGTTTAATGACATTTTCTCCCAGTATTATGTTTTAAACACTAATCTTTCAGTTGACTTGATTGCTATAGTCCAAATATCCAATTAACGATTTCAGGTACTATTAATTATAATGATTATTATTGTCTAACTATATAATCAACTATAATTTAATTGGTTAAATTCAAATATATTGATTACTATAATCCAATTATATAATCAACTATAAATGAAATAGTTTGAATACAGTCCAACTGTTTAATTAAAACAACGATTAAATATTAGTCCAACTAATATATCTATTAATTAATGACGAAAAATGAAATGAGCACGTATTGGCAAGTATCTAGATGAAATTGCAAATTTAATACTTGCCTCCCACTATTTTTCGGCGAGCCTCTAACCCTCTGTTGAGTACTCGGGAAACCTTATTTCCTAGTGGGCTAGGATCCCAGTAAATAACACACAACCTTGACTTTGGCCAACAAATTGTCTGAAACTTAACTAGGTAGATCTCTAAGATCAATTGGATCTCATCCAATTCCTAGATCCAATAGGTGGACATCCAAGTCCGAAACATATATCTAATATATGCCAATATATCCCATATATTCCCTAACATGTTTCCTCTGAATCAATTAAGCCTTGGCTTTGGCACAACAAACTTAATGATTCCAGTTAAGCGGGACCCATTGACTTTGGAAAGCTTCGTAATCGATGTCGATGGACAAGAAGTGATCTTGACTTTGGCCAACAAATCACAACTTGGACAAGACATGCGATATGGAACAAAGCCTTCATGATTCAAACACATCAGCGATGGACAAAGGTCTTGACTTTGGCCAACAAACCAGTGCCAATCTTGGATCTTGAGAATGAATCATTCAATGGAAGGAAAAAGCTTAATATTTGTTGAGGGTTTTTTCGCGTAATTGGCAACCAATTAATTATATTTGATTAGGTCTCATCATACACCCTTAAGCATGCATTCTAAAAGCATAATAAGGCGCGATAAATAAATTAATAATGATATACGTATGTATATTTAAAACAACTTGTTCCTAGAACAAATCTCTTTATTTCCTCCTCTCTCCCGCTAGCATTATTCTTACTTCTACCCAATTACATAACACTTCTAAAGAAACCTCATTTACATTGAGGGGAATATGTGGGATGAGAAATACAAAGAGTCAAGAGGTAATAGGCTGGACACGCATGTCTAATTTAATAAATTCTAAATTTATTACAACAATTTCCAAAATTACCCTCACCCATTTAATATCCATCTGATAGACATTATTCATACATCACATCCATGTATTCACACAAAGCATGTTATCAATCAATCTAATCCAATTAATTAATCTGAAATTAGTGACCATCCAATGTTCAAACAACGATTTGATTTGCGCGAGTCCAACTCAATTTAAGAATAAGTACTCAAAGTACGAATTCTTGAATTATATCAAACTACAATATTAAATCCAATTTAATTTGTATTCAATACTAATTCTTTATTTAATTCCAAATTAAATAATTACACTTTATTAATGAACCTTTGCGACTTAGATTCTAAATCTAATCTTATAGGTCTCAAAGCCCAATTAACATCCAATGTCAATTTAATAAAGTCCAATGGGCTTTTAATTAATTTATAAGGCATGTACTTTGGCAACCAAGCCCAATAAGGAATCACCCGTTGCGAAAAATCAATTTAGGCCCATTAGGCCCAATTAAAATTTTAAAGGCCCATTTAATCATATTTGGACTTTATGGATATGGTTTGGGGCCCAATTGGATCCAACCAATTAACCTAAACCAAACTTGGCCCAACCAAGCCCATTAAGCCCAAATACAACTTTACAAGCCCAATTCCAAATTTAGCCCAACTAATTAAATTCTATAATTCAAAATTACAATTTAATTAACTAAAGTGCATTAGCCATAATTAATTAGTCAAATTAACATTTCCAAAATACCAATTACACTAATTAATCATGCTTATCATCATCAACACATGTCCAACATTATTGAATCAAAAATCATATCATTTCATGCTATATAGCTCACGGCATTTTAGGGTTTTTAAAATTGATTTCAATTTCAATCCAATTAAATCCTAAATCAATTTATCACAAGTCTTTCAATGCATCCAATGATCAAAAAAAAAAATCACCATGACTTTAGGGCATCCTTAACTTTCGGCCAAGCCAAAAATTGGGGGAAAATTAATCCAATTCAATTTTCATCAAATTGATCATGCATAACTCTAAGTTATCATCATTCAAGCATATTCAAACAATCAATTTCATCAAATCATGCTCAAATAAATTTTACCCTAAATCAATTTCATTCTTAACAAGGCTCTGATACCATTGTTGGGTTTTTTAGGTCAAACCAAGATCAAATTAAGCGATGAAAAGTGCGAATACATCAAAGTAACGTTGCGGAAATACTCACTTTGATCGGCTTTGCGATGCGAAGAACACAAAACAATATTCTGCTCCTTGAAGCTCTCGGCCAAGGTCCCTTTTGTGCTCCTTGTGTGTTCGGCCAAGCCCCATTTGTAGATCTCCAAGCTCCAAGCTTTGTAATTGGATTCCATGCTCATGAATATGTTTCCCTATCACCTTTGTAGGATTCCTTTAGTGTGCTAGCACCTTGGAAATTTTGCCACAAACTTTCCCTTTGGTTTCTTCTTGTTCTCGGCTAAGCCAAGAAATTAGAGAGAAAATGGCAAAAATGCCGTGAGAGAGAGAGGGAGAGTTTTATTTTGGTTTCTAAAACCTAATACAAAATCCCAATACCAAAAAAGTGTTACCAAAAATTGATAAAGCTTTTCCAAAAAGCAAAATCAATTTTGGAGGCAAAATGGCATTTATTGTCCACAGCCACCAACATCATGAATAGTGACTAGTTGTCAATCACCAAAAGGTGACTTGACATCCATCACTAAAGTGACAGGTGATGTGACGCGTGATGTGACTTGTGGGCCGCACTTAAATTCAAAATGCTAGTGGGCCGCAAACAATCTCGGGCTCGGGTTCGGGTTCGCTAATTCTGAATTAACGAATTTTCCATTGCGACGTAATTAAATCAAATTTAATTAAATAATTATGCCTAGCAAAATTACTATTCACGTCGCTACTGAATTAATTCTAAATTAACTTGTTCGCTCGAATTAAAATCTAATTTTAATTCCGCGTCAAAATCTAATTTCGTTTAATCTATCGAATATATTATTTTATCGATTAATTCCAAATTAATCATTTTCTCTCTCTTAGATAGTATTTTATCCCAGATAAAATATCTCCGTAATTAATCATAGATTAATTTTCTCTCTCTTATAATTAATCCCAGATTAATTATGTGCGAGTTATACGTCATCGGTGAATCTTCGGGAAGCGACCATGAGATCCGCGGATATGTTGGCAGTAAATCCGGTCGTCGGACTATCCGAACACGTACATACCTAGTACTATGTTTTTACAGATTTACAAGACATGGTTGGCTTCTAGCAAAGCACCGTGCCTATCCAATTCTCCAGAAATATTCTAAAGGAATATGTAATCTATATCAGGTGTAGTATACGTAGTATTGCGTATTGCGATCCAGTATCGGATGCCATGTGCTAGGCTTGGGGCTGGATTGTGTCTGCCCCGTACGAAGCACATATCGGATCTCTAGTAACTAGTCTCTATAATCGGATAAACATGACCTAGTCATATTATCCAGATAGCTGTAGCATATAAGAGCACCAGATCCGTATCCTACGTGACCATCATCTCCATATGACTGGAGTGATACTTCCATCTTGACATCACACCCAATACACTACGATTATCAATATACCCAGAAGAGGCGTACACAGAACCTGTTAAAGCCCTGGACGACCAAAACAAAAGTATATTGATTATCACAAGTATTAGCAGTGCAAGTCGCAGGTTAAGACCAAATACACCTACCCTGATTCGGACTTCCATAGACACATAGTTATACTACCAATGGAATTCCGAGGGGCTATCCAGAGTGAAGTTGTTTCCGTACCATCGGTAAACACAACCTCCTATTACACTTGCATCAGTATCCAATACCCAAATATATGAGAACTATGTCGTTATGCTCCCACAACGCGCACAAGTGCAATACTAGTCTATTCTACATTATCGATGTCCAATCTCAATAATACTACGACTAGGGATGTTTTAATGATTAAACCGTAGTGGATTAATACTGTGTCATATCTTATTAATCTGGAACTAATCATATGAACTTTTATCATTTATATATCCCGGTAATCCAATTACAAATGATAAAAGAGCAATTTCCTTTGTCACATAGTTAATTTGTATAATAACACCATGTTCTGTAAAAATAGTGATGTTATGAGTCATAATTGTCCAACAGTTCAAACACTAAATAAGTAAAAATTAGTCTTTATCATCATCCACATGAGTCTCGCCAGTTGGGGTGTCTCGATCATCCATGGCTGCGACACCCTCCGCGCCATCAACCCCTGCTTCAACTGCATCTTTAACCGTCACCTCACTCAGTCTCTATGGCCTCCTCTCCAGCATCCTTAAGAACATTTTCTGTCCAAACTAAATCCTCTCCAGCTGCGGTCTTCTCCCCCTTGGCTTCATCATCACATTCATTCGATAGAACAACTTCCTCATCCTTTTCTGTCTTTCCTTCCGACTAAGGATGCCCGACCTCATACTTAGCATCCTTCTCAATCCACTTCTTGGGGGTCCAAGCCATATGCTCCCCACCAAAAATTACTTCATAAATTTGCTTCTATCAAATAATATAGCCTTATAAGCAACTCCCTCTAGTCGCTCCACCAACTAATCCATTTGAATATGCCATCTTGTTTGAAAAACTGGTATTCGAAATCTCACCCGAAAAACTAAACTATAGAACTGATGTGAAAAATCAATTATATATGTAAATTCTTTCGTTCAGGACCATACTCAACTAGATGAATCCAAGAATCACTTAACTGGGTGGTTTTTGATGTTTAGAGAACGTTACATATCATAGTCTCCCTAAATACCTAACTAGTGCCATGGGAAATTACATATCGCCGTCCCCCATGTCAGTGAAACTGCACTCTGGAATGTCCCATATGAGGCAGGGGGTATCCAATGGCATTACGTATCGTCGCCCTGGTCCCAAACTATTATACTGAATGTACTAATGTTCCCTGATATCGTCAACTCCAAGTAACCATCAATTCCATTGCAAAATAAAACAAAACAAAACAAAGTAGCAAATAAACTCACCAATGTCTCAAAATCAATGTAACATATCAAAACATCCTAAAAACTCAATAAATCTCATCATATTCATATCATCTTAAATCATATCTTATCATAACTCAAATACTCAAATAAACTTAACTCAAATCTTGGTCAAAGGACTCAAAGTATCTCAAATA